>OY992885.1:103389364-103426864 GCA_963921405.1 Cepaea hortensis | reverse complement strand
CTTTATTTTCAAAGGGTTAAACATTGGGCATGCAGGTCCGTTTAACATTCTGCCCTTCTATCATAGACAGACAGACAGACAGACAGACAGACAGAACGAACGAACAATGTTTATTTTCACAGGGTTAAGAATTGGGCATGCAGGCCCGTCTGACATTCTGCCCTTCTTCTTTCTTTCCTCTCATACATTCTTTCATTCAACATCACTTATGAAGGAAATCTTTGGCAACAAAAGAACAATAAGCATTAAAACGCATGAAAAATAATCAATAATATATGACTCACTGAGGCAGTGTTTAACATGGGCATTATAAATACCTAAGGAAGGTGTAACGTGCAATACATATTGGAATATTTTTTGGCTAGTTGTTGTTTGAGATATTTTACCCTTATTATTGTCTTTGTTGTTGTTTTTTGTTTGTTTATGGGGGAATGTAGTCTGTACTGAGGTAGTGTTCAATCAGGTTGCGAATGTATGTATAATGATTGGTGGTGTCTTTGATTTATTGTGGAAGATTGTTCCACAACTGAGTGGCAGAGTATGCTAAGCTTGTTTTATATAAGTCTATCCTAGGTTTAGGGACATGGAGTATATTTAGTCGTTCGCTATGTCTTGCGTTATATTTAAACAATGGCCAAAGGTAGACAGACAGACAAATAGATAGGCAAGACGTTGGACACAGCCGGAGATATATGAGCAGATAGACTGCTGAATTACAAACAAAATAATTAAATATACAGACAATTACTTGAAAACAAAACAACGGAAACAAAGAACTCAATAACATCGAACATGGGAAAAGCAAAGCATGCTGAAAAAAGATAAAGACAGGGTCACGAGTTTTATTTCTGTGCACAGACTAGGTTAAGATACAATGAGGTAGGATGAACAGTTCCCGTTATCGCCATCTTTCCTTCCCAGGCAATTTTCAGAAAATTATCTGGTACTCATTTTGAAGCTGGGTCGACCCCTGAGCTGTCCAGTTGAACTACAGGGGGTCTAGTCAGACACCACTGTCTTGACATGGAAGCCTCTAAACCACAATACCACTGTGATTCCGGTAGTATGTTGGGTTCAAGGTTAGTTGCATGTCCTTTACAGGGCATTGTATGTCTGCTTGCGATTGACCAGGCGATTTAATGTTCAGTTATTTGGGCATGCTGGAGTGAGCTCTATGTCCTTTACAGGACTTTGTAATCAATACCATCATGTATTGGCTGTTTGTGATCTACTAGGCAATTTTACAGAGGAACAACACCTACATCGGGCAGACTGGTGACAACATAATCAAACCAGCCGAATGGATAACTAGAAGGAACACTGCAGTTGCCTCTGGTGTTTGTTCCGCTGCTAGCATTGAAGGCTTTTTTTCTTACTTTTCTGTGTATATCTTCATGGTGTCTTTCCTGGTTTTGCAAACATTTGTTTCATGACTTCTCTAACAATTCACATGTTTCATATTTTTATACATACATAGAAGAAGGAGGAGGAAAATAACAATTCACCCGTTTCATACTTTTAGATATGCATAGAAGAAGAATGAGGAGGAAAATAAGAGGAAAAGAATGAGGATGAGGAGGAGAAGAAGTAGAGGAAGGAGGAGGAGAAGGAGAAAGAGGAGAGTGAGAAGAAGAACATGATGAAGAAGAAGACAGAGGAGGAGGAGGGCGATAAGAAGAACAAGAAGAAGAAGAAGAAGAAGAAGAAGAAGAAGAAGAAGAAGAAGAAGAAGAAGAAGAAGAAGAAGAAGAAGAAGAAGAAGAAGAAGGAGGAGGAGGAGGAGGTGAGAAGAAGAAGGAGGAGGAGGTTGAGGGGAAGAAGAGGGAGAAGGAGAAGAAGACGATGAAGCAGCAGAAGAAGAAGGTAGAGAAGGAGAAAGATAAAGAGGAGGCAAAGAAGAAGAATCAGAAGAAGAGACATTACCTGCAGAACTAGTTCGATTGTTCAGGTCCAACAGATATGCATATACACAACAGGCAAGGAAACTGACGATTGCAACTGTAACATTAACAAATAAGTCCAAGAACCCACTTCCATGCTATATCATATATATGGAATACTGGAGATATGGTGCTAGGCCCATATATTTAGACCAACCAGCACTTCATGGATAGTTGGAAACCACTACCCTCCTTAGATATCAATCATCTTTAAATTAAACCCTATTTGTGGCTGACTAGGTCACAGGATTATTAACCCGAGCCAGGTAATGAACCTTAATATAACTTCTCTTCTAAGGTTGAATGGGGTAGTGGTAATGATAGAATGGAATGGAAAAGAAGACACGGTAGTGTCTCAGTATCATCCCTGCAACTAGAGGTCAGCACGGCAGACTGGATAAAAGCGCTGTTCTTAAACTTCCGATGTGCTGGTGCTGAGATAGCGGGTTCAACCCCTACACCTGTCAGTTGGATTAACATGTTGACGTCTTGTCCTTGACTTGGGGATGTAAATTACGAGTACGTTAGAAGTTGGAATGGGTTCGCCTGATGGCGAAGGACACTGGTAATAGGGAAAAGCTGATCCACATGAAGAAATCAGAAGTGCATTAGAAGGAGGAGCACGTTTATGGACTATGCTTGAGGTCAAGGCCAGCAAGTGGAAAACAAAAAACTCCTGTACAGGACATTTTCTGGTACCAATTTGTTTTTGGCTGGGTCCACCCCGGAGAAATGTGACCCGTAAACAACATCCTTGTCTCAAGGGGGTATTAAACTCATGATCACTGGGTCGATAGTGATTACGCTAGCCACAATGCCTCCCCAACTTCAACAGGCTAAAGTAAAAATGCAATACTGTATACAAACTATTAGTTGCTAGGGCGGATAACTGGGTTTACTGCGGCTATATAAGTTATCTCCTACCAATTACATTTTATCTCCCCTTGCTTCAAGCTAAATTTAATTTAGAGGAATTTTATAGTTTCATCCGCTTCTGTAAAAGCTTCAGAAAGATAACACATAACATGTAAAGTAAAGATGGTGGTTTCAGTTTATTTATATACAAAAAGGTCTACTCCTCTCTGCATAATATTTTACAGCCAAAGAGGATATCTTTTTCAACAAACGGGAATATATAAAGCATTGATAATACCAGCCATACAGATCACGAATTTTGGTTAAAAGTTTGGTGTGCTGTTTTATTTTCATAACAAGAGAGCCTTTGTGGTGAATGAACGCCTGTGCTGTGCTCTGAAGGTGTGGGTTTGCTTAGAGGCTGTGCCATTTTGTTCGATCAGTTAAATTTTCTCAGAGACACTGGGGGTCATCGCTGGAGCTACAGAGTTCATGCTATATGGCTTTTGGCAGGACCCCTGTGGAAAGTTACCAAACCATATGGGATAAAACTCGGTGCAATGAAACTGATCCTCTTGGCTTGATGTTGATAGCAGGGATTTTTGAAGAATATTCAGGCTGATAAAAAATAACACGATCAACAGAAGGAGACTTATGAGACGGGAAATTCTGTGTAGAGGAACTATGGTCGCACAGGGGACATCACTCTTGCCTGCCAGTCCAGTGGCTATATGTTTGAATCCCCACTGAATTAGATCTTTAAAAATTTACCTGGCCTCTCAATGTGTTTTAATATATGTACGACGAAGATGGAAACCTTTGAATTGGGTCCTTCCCTTTACTTCCACACACTTCTACAAGTGCCTTCTTGTAATCTGTGTATGCACATGTGGTGGAATGTTTGGTTATAAGTTGGTCTGTAGCAATGAGCTTCAAATTAAAAAGAAATGTAAATGACCTTTTTTACCCGCCTGAAGGGGTAGCGGACATATGGTATTAGACCCATATTTGTACATACCAGTCGGCACTTGGTGGGTCATGTCTTCAGTGTGGATCCTAACCAAATATCAGGAGAGGAGACATTTGGTACTTCAGGAAAACAGGTGAGGTCACAAGAAGGTAAAAACTTAGTTGCATATCCTTTACAGGATGTCGCAGTCAACCCCAGCATTTTTTGGCTGTTTTGTGATTTCTTGGCAAGTTTACATTCAGTAGTTTGTCATTGCTCTCTGAACAACTGACACTGATAATTTGTATAGATGCCAATGCAAAGTGGTTTGCTTCCAAATCACCCACAACTGTGTGTAGAACGTGGTATGCGGGAATATGAATTGCATACTTAACGCCATCACCACAAAGTTGGCACAAGAAGGTAAAGGCAGTACTATTGCAGCTATAGTCATTGGGGTGTGAAGGGTTAAGTCTTCACAAGTGTTAGGCGAAGGCATATGAGATGAGAGCGCCAATTCCCTTACTTGTCATCATTCCCTCCCAGGCAATCCACAAAAAATTATCTGGTACCAACTTTTCTGAAACCGGGTTGACCCCAGCGCTGTATGGGTTTGAAAAAAGTAATCCTGTCTCCATTGTGGATCTAACCCAGGCACCACAAGAAGGGGAAAGTTAAATAATGATGATATCTGACAAAACATGGGAACAACTCCAAGCATAGAATACACATAAAGACAAAGAAGACAGAATCCAGTGGTTTGGATGTCTAATAGAAATGTCCCCAAATTTACCAGCTTGACAAGCATATTAGAACCAACATGAGGACAGAAGAGCAAGAGGAAGACAGAGGAAGAGATGGATTGATGGGGTTAGAGAAACATAGATTAACAAAAATGGCTGCTGTGCATCTGGCCTAAAAGAGAAGGCTGAGCCTTTACCACAGTGACTGACAGCACAACGCCAGGAGACTAAAGAAAGAGAATAGGCAAAGAAATAAATGCCTGGATGGCTAGGCCACGTGGCATAATCGGGACAAGAACACACACCTGATCCAAGCTCTGATGATTGTGTGAGATGAGAACCATGACCACCCTCGCTTAATGGCATGGCACATGATGATGATGATAATATCAAACAACTTACTTGATAATGAATTCAAAATCAGTGCCGACCAGCATAAGTATTCCCAAGAAAGTTGAGATAGCACCATGAACCACTGGTGCAAACGTGTGCTCCAAGGCCACTGACATCCTCCGGTTTCGACTTCCAATGGCAGTGATGAAGCCCTGTGAAATTCACAATAGGTTATATATTTCTGTGCGAAAACTTCCCCCATAACCATCTTTCTCCATAATTGTTTTGACCGTAATTGCATCTGTAAAGAGGGTAGTGTGAAATTGCTTTCCTTCTTGGCAATGTCCATATTGTTCATTGACCATAGCTATTGTTACTGTACATATACTGCACTTTAATATCTAACATGAACTACAGTACCTGCCCACCTGAGAATTTTGCTTACCTCTTTCTGTCCCGAAAGGTTTTGAGCAGATGGCCAAAAAGGGCAATAACTATTATGAAAAATTATGAATGCAGTACCTTTAATAGAGTTAAATATGAGCTCTGTTTAAAATGTATTGAACCTTTGGGTGGGAAAAATACAACTATTTATTGGTAGGTCTGAAACGCCAATTCCCTTCAAAGTACTCGTCTTAATAAGACTGTTTGAGCTAGAAGCACTTGCTTCCAAAGAACTAAACTCTTAGATAGAAGTGCTTGTTTTAAAAGTTCTAAATTCTAAACTAAAAATTAAAGCCAGTAGTATGCTCTTTAAAGGGCGTGGTAACAAACACAAGAATTTGTTGGTTGTTTGTGATTTACAAGGTAATGTTAGTTCAGTAGTTTATCATTGATTTATGAATGGCCAACACCTCATCCTATTGAAATTAACACAATGCGGTCTGCTTCCGAATAGCCTGAAGTTGATTTCAAACCTTCAACCTAAAATGAAAGGGAATAAAGTATTATCTTTAAAAGAACTCAATTCTCAGTTAGAAATACTTGCTTTAAAAGAATCCAATTCTGAGCTAGAAGTACTTTATTTAAAAGTACTAAATTTTGGGTTAGAAGTGTTTTGTTTAAAAGAACTAAATTTTGAGTTAGAAGAACTTGCATAAAAAGAACTAAATTCTGAAATTCAAAACTAAATTCTGAGTTAGAAGTACTTTGTTTAAAAGAACTAAATTCAGAGTTAAAAGTACTTGCATTAAAAGAACTCAATTCTGAGTTAGAAGTACTTGCTTCAAAAAACTCAAATCCAACTAACATAAACTCACACGATGAAGACTTACCACTGAGATGTGCAGTGTAAACTCCACGCCTATCCCAGCAGACATGATGAGAATGACTGCGGGTACAGCACTAAGCTTGATGCCGATCAATCCCATAAACCCAAACAGCTCAACTACTATCATCCCTAGCACAAGCACCTGAGGGTACAATAAGGGACACATCAGTCAGTTAATGTTACAGGTATATTTCACTCAGTATTCATGTCAATCCACGCAATATATTTAACAGGTATATTTCATTCAGTGTTTATGTCAATCAATGCAATATAATTGCCATGACCCAATTTAATAGTCAATTTGATAGTCGTGGTATATTGAAATATAGTCACGCCTGGGTGCATGGCAGACGTGGATCATGGTCTGTGTGGGCACGCTGAGAGGTCACTGGAATGGAAACAAAATCCGTGTAGGTGACTGGGATGATGGTTCAACAAGGTGGTCACACCACATTGTGAAGATGGTAATGGCCTTTCATAGGGCCGCTTTAATAGTTTTAGGATTGATAAAATAGAAGTGGTTTTATACATGCGATATTGAAGTATCTTATAAAAGTGAATATCTGATTATTGTAACTGCGATGGTATAATAGAAGGTGAAACTGGTTCAGCGTTATGTCAAGTTTATATATCTCCTTCTGTGACTCTTGGTATGACAGTGGAGGAAGTGAACGAGTTATATTCAAACAGTCTCTCAGAACTCAGCAAGTAATCATTTAACCCTGTGGAGTCATTCACAACAACATATTGTGTCCAGCCAACTAGGGGACACTGTGCCAAAGTACAGTTCTGGTTTAATCAACCACTTGAGGACACATGTGTAAGTATAACTATCTGGGTCCAGCAAACATGAACGCGTCAACAATAAAATAACCACTGTGACGATTCCTTATGAAGTAACTCATACTACAGCCGTGTAGGGCAACATAAGAGAGGATAGAAGTACTATCACGGACCGCACAATAACACACCTAGACAACACCAAATCACGATGTGGCAATAATGAACCCTACAGGTATTTTTTACTCAGTATTTGTGTCGATCAATGTCATGTATTTTAAACTTATTTTTAACTCAGTATGTAACAGACAATGTAATCCATTTTACAGGTATTTCTCCCTCAGTATTTATGTCAATCAATGCTTGTTGAAGTCAGATGAGCTGAGCTTCAGGCTTTACAAAACAAGGCCTCACAACTCCTTTGACGATGTTGTGTGTGTGAGTGTGTGTGTGTGTGTGTATGTGGGTGGGTGTGTGAGTGTGTGTGTGTTTGCTCGCGTTGAACTCAAGCGTAGTCCACACACATGCTACTACTTCTAGTGCATGGGCCTGTTTTGTGCGTGTGGATCAGCTTTCCCCTTTACCAGTGTCCCTCGCTATCAGGTGAACCCTCGTCGACTTCTGAGACACTTGTAATTTACGTCCCCAAGTCAAGGACAAAAAGTCAACATTTTAGTCCAATTGACTGGTGTAGGGGTTGAATCTGCTAACTCAGCATCAGCACACCAGAAGTTTAAGAGGGAGTGCTCTTATACATTCCGCTATGCTAAGATCCCTCATTTGATGATAATTTCAAAATGAACAAACAATTATAACTTCACTATAAGAAGTTTTCACAACAACATAAACATCATCAGACTACATAACAAATCAGTATAAACAGCAATCTTCAAACAAACACAACCAAATAAAAACGACTACTTACCAAAATGAAAGAAATCCAAGGATTCATCAGGACAATAGTCAGCACAATGAAAGTGACCAGCAAAACACACAAAATGGACAGCATGAGGTAGAATCGCAAGTTGATATACTGCTCATAAAATGTAAATGGTACCCCGATGGGGAAATTTGGCAACCCCTTTTTTGAGAATTCATCGCAGATTTCACGGATTTGCTGTGAATTAGAAAAATTAAATTAATTTGCTACAAAGAAAGTATGCTGTGACAGAGGGCATATGCTGTGACAGAGGGCATACACTGTGTAAACATGCATTGGGGGTTTGTATGTTATCAATTCGTGATATATGTCATTGATGTTATTTGAAACTAGACTTATTCATCATCATCATGTGCCATGCCGGTAAGTGTGGGTGGTCATGTCTCGCCATCTCACTCGATCACCAGAGTTGTCGATGAGCTCAGTGTTGTTTTCTCGACCATGCCACATAGTCAAGCCATGCAGGTATTTACTTGTTTGCCTTCCTCCTGTTCTCTTCCCCTCAATCTTGCCAGTTGTCACCAAGTTCTACAATTTATTTCTTCTTATAACGTGACCAAACAATTTTGACTTGCCTACGTCTAATTTCTCTAATCAGTTTACAATTTTCATTTGTTTCTTGTAGGACTTGGTCATTGGTTTTTCTGTCTGTCCATGGTATTCTTTGCATTTTCCTCAGAAACCACATTTCCACAGCCATCAGATGTTTTTCAGCCTATTTGCTCATTGTCCACGCTTCACATCCATAGAAAAGCTGAGGTTCTATGTATCACCTCAACACTCTTTTTCTCATTGCAAATGACATTGCATTCGAGTATAGAAAAGAAAGCAATAAGGGAAAATATAGGAATACACTAAGGGATTACAATAAAAGATACAGTGGTGAAATACAGTGATTATGCTGTCAGAGAAAACAGAGCGAGAATACAGTAAGGGAATAAATACTGTGTGGAAATACAGTAAAGGAATACAGTGATGGGATACATTAAGGGAATACAATAAGGGAAAAGAGTGAGGGAATGCAAACAGGGAATTTTTTTTTTTTAATGTTGCATATCTCTTGCAGGAAGTTGCATTTTTCAGCTGCTGTTAATGTACTAGGCAAATTTTACATTCAGTAGTTTGCCAGAAAGGGAATACAGTGAGAGAATACTTTAAGGGAATACAAATGAGGGAATACCGTTATGTGTTGCTTTATTAATTGAACCACTTCAGACCTAATGACTGTTAATTTCAAATGCAACTATTTATAACAGAAAGAGTGTGAGTAACAACTGTCTGCCACAGAAAGAGTTAATACTGAGACGTCACATATCCAAGGTTGTGGCTTTCTGGTTTAAGCGAGCAGTTCTGTTCCACATTGCATTTCCTCGACTGGGTGCATGCAAGTGATTCTGATCTGTTAACAAATCCTCACTTTCAAAACAGTATTTTCCTACAGCTTTTCCTCATCATCATCAAGTTCCATGCCGCTAAGCATGGACAGTCATGTTTTGCCATCTCACACGATCACCAGAGTCGTGGATCAGCTCTGTGTTCTTGTCTCGACCATGTCATGTGGCCATGCTATCCAGACATTTACTTCTCTGCCGTCCCCTTGTTCTTTTCCCCTCAATTTTGCCAGTTGTCACCAAGTTCTATAGTTTATGTCTTCTCACAACATGTCTGAAAAATTGTGACTGTCTGCATCTAATTTTTCAAATCAGTTTGTAGTTTTGATTTGCCTGTTGTAGGATTTGCCCATTGGTTTTTCTATCTGTCCACAATATTCTTTGAATCTTCCACAGAAGCCAAATTTCCACCATCATTAGATGTTTTTAATCTTATCTGCTCAGTTTCCCCATCACCTGATGAGATGCAGTAAAATATGCCAAGCAATAAATTATGCTATTTTTGTGTGTGCGCTCGCTCGCTTAGAACTCAAGCGTAGTCCATACACACTATTTATAGTAGTGATGGACTGAATTTTGCGTGTGGATTAGCTTTCCCTATTAACAGTGTCCCTCGCCATCATCACTCTGACTTCAGAGGTACTTGTAATTTACGTCCCCAAGTCAAGGACGACAGGTCAACATTTTAGTCCAGCTGTCCGGTTTTAGGGGTTGAACAGCTGACCTCGACATCAGCACACTGGATGTATAAGAACATGTGTTCTTATCCAATCAGCAATGCGGACCTGCAATTATGCAATTTATTGTTTGTGGTGTCCTCATTATTTAAAATCATGAAATGTTTTCAAAATCACAGCCAACAATCAAAAGTACAAGAAATACTCACAGTTATCACATTGATAACTTCTTCAGTTGTGGAGATATTTGTCAGGTAAAATGGTACCTGGGCGTAGACGAGAAGCTGCGACTTGTGGACTGAAATTAAACAAAACAGTAGAATGTACTGGAATATAAGTGCTCTTTGGCAAAAGAGAACAACCTTTTGCACACTGTTTTCTAATCTATTATCTGTTGGGGTATCATCCTTGTATTCCGGAATGTTCATAGCTGCTCAGATCCTCTCCCCAACAAATGCATCAGCGTCCGGTGCCTAATAGTGCCAGCTCCTCTGTGTTGGTAGACAAGGCCCCTCATTCTAATTTGCTTATATCATAATTTGTGGCCCAGTTGTGTACACTTTCCACATACATCTGTCTCTACTTTTCTCTTCCTGTCTTGCTTGGTATTTTCAAACCCAAGGCTCATTTCTCGATTCCATCTCTTCAGTCGATATAGCCCAAACATTTCATTTGTCATTTCTTATATTTCTGAAGAGTGATCTAGCTGTCAGATGGAAGTCTCAGTGGCAAAGTGGTTAAGCCACCTGCCTCGGGCTCCAAAGGTTGTGGGTTCGATTACCGGCTATGACATTCGATTAATGAGTCCAATTTTCTCGGAGACTCCTGGGGGTCGTCACTGGAGCTACGTAGTTCATGTTTTGTGCAATACTTTCAGCAGAATTCCCTGTGGAAAGAGACCGAGCCATATGGGATAAAACCTGGTGCAATGAAATAAATATTCTTGCCATTTAAACCCTCTTTTAGCTGTTAGAACATCAGCATTCACGTCTTCAATGTCCGCAATATTCTTAACATTCTTCTAAGAAAACCACACCTTATCTGCCACCATGTGCTTCCAAACTTAACTGCTTCTAGTCCAGCAATGGCATTCAAACTAGAACAGGCCACAAAAACAACTGCCATAGCCACATTTCAATATTAAGCCACAAAAAGAATACTTAAAGCATGGATGATTTTCATACACACACTTTAGGAACCTCTCTGTTGCAACAGAATTCATGCATTGCGTTGTGTTGCTACTCATCAATTCATTCAGTAGTATGTCCTTCACAGAACCTTGCTCCCATAACAACCTTCCAGAAAACTTCTCGGTCATAAGCAAGATGTCCTGTACCCGACACACCCATCTGGAGATCATCTGCCACATCCTGCACCCATCTTCTCTTTAGCCTTCCTCTTCCTCTCCTCCTGAGCATATACCCCTCCATTATTGTTCTCTCCAAACTTTCATGACATTTCAAGTGACCAAAATATTTCAATTTTCTTTCTTTTATCATCTTTAATATCCAGCCTTCTTCAATATTCAGATCTTGTCATATGAATGCATTTGTTCTTTTCTGTATCCAAGATATTCTTAGAACCTGTCTATATAACATTTATATTCAAAGGAATTTATGCGCTGTTTAGCTTGTCCAGGTCCCAAAGGCTTATGTTGCAAGGAAAAGATGCATACTCTTACAAATCTAATTCTTGTAGGTCTATCTGTCTCATGCCGGCTTCCTGGCCTAGAGGTTAGCGACTTTTCTCCATAATCTCATATACTCTCGTAAGTAACGTGACGACAGTGAGAATCAGCAGTGGTTCAAATCGTGTCTTTAACTTATGGGGTATGTGATCCGGCCGCTCAGAAAGCAATGGCAAACTACACAGCATAATCTTGCCAAGAAATCAACAATCAGCTGAAAGATGCTGATGTTGACAGCGATGTCCTGTAAAGGATATGCAAACATTTATTTATTTATCTGTCTCATGAGAAGTTTTCCAGAAGGTTGTTATGGGAACGAGATTCCACAAAAGACATGCTACTTAATGAATGAATGAGTTATACTATTCTTAGGTTTTCTCAATGTATGCTTTATCAAGTGGCAGCATCTTTTCCACAACTCTTTTTTTGTTGTTTGTTTTGCGTTTGTTCGCTTTTGAACTCAAGGGTAGTCCGTACTTCTAGTGTGCTGGACTGATTTTTGCGCGTGGATTGGCTTTTTCTATTACCAGTGTCACTTGCCATCAGGTGAACCCACTCCGACTTCTGAGGTACCTGCAATTTACACCCCCAAGTCAAGGATGAGAAGTCAACATTTTAGTCCAACTGACCGGTGTAGGGGTTGAGTTTGCTACGTAGGCATCAACACACCGGAAGTCTAGACCAGGCGAGTGCTCTTATTCATACGGCCATCCTGAACTCCTCCACAACTCTTGATTCTCTAAATGATCTCCACCTTGTTGGTTCTGTCCCATCTTGTTGGTTCTGTCCCACCTTGGTGGTTCTGTCTCACCTTGGTAGTTCTGTCCCATCTTAGTGGTTCTGTCCCATCTTGTTGGTTCTGTCCCATCTTAGTGGTTCTGTCCCATCTTAGTGGTTCTGTCCCACCTTGTTGGTTCTGTCCCATCTTGTTTGTTCTGTCCCACTTTGTTGGTTCTGTCCCATCTTGTTGGTTCTGTCCCATCTTATTGGTTCTGTCCAATCTTGTTGGTTGTCCCATCTTGTTGGTTCTGTCCCACCTTGTTGGTTCTGTCCCATCTTGTTGGTTCTGTCCCA
The DNA here is from genome assembly GCA_963921405.1 of Cepaea hortensis. Lineage (NCBI taxonomy): Eukaryota > Metazoa > Mollusca > Gastropoda > Stylommatophora > Helicidae > Cepaea > Cepaea hortensis. Next base: position 103,414,225 of record OY992885.1, on the reverse strand, counting down.
TCTTAGTGGTTCTGTCCCATCTTGGTGGTTCTGTCCCACCTTGGTGGTTCTGTCCCACCTTGTTGGTTCTGTCCCACCTCCGTGGTTCTATCAAACGATTACATCAACATTTAACAACCAAGTAAAATCTCCAGCAACAAATGAAAAATCAACAACATACTTTCAAAATCCACGTCATTTGGATCATGAAGCCAGTCCTTTGGCAATGGATGGAAGTTGGCCATGGAAGCTGCGTATGCCATAGCATCGTTGGTGGTCCAGGCCGTCAGATAGTTGTAGAAGGCGGGCGGGTAAATGTTTCCATTGTCATCCACCAGACGGATGTGCATGACCTTCAGATGTGGACATGATTAAAACAAATAAACTCAAATCAACTGAAAATGTGAACACATGTAAAACAAATAAACTCAAAGCAAGTGAAAATGTGAACACATGTAAAACAAATACATTCTAAGCAAGTGAAAATGTGAACACATGTAAAACATCTAAACTCTACACAGTGAACGAAAGAAGAAGAACTAAACTCTATGAAACTGAAAATGTGAACACATGTAAAACAAATAAACTCAAAGCAAGTGAAAATGTGAACACATGTAAAACAAATAAACTCTAAGCAACTGAAAATGTGAACACATGTAAAACAAATAACCTCTAAGCAACTGTATATGTGAACACATGTAAAACAAATAAACTCTAAGCAACTGTATATGTGAACACATGTAAAACAAATAAACTCTAAGCAACTGTATATGTGAACACATGTAAAACAAATAAACTCTAAGCAATTGTATATGTGAACACATGTAAAACAAATAAACTCCAAGCAACTGTATATGTGAACACATGTAAAACAAATAAACTCTAAGCAACTGTATATGTGAACACATGTAAAACAAATAAACTCTAAGCAACTGTATATGTGAACACATGTAAAACAAATAAACTCTAAGCAACTGTATATGTGAACACATGTAAAACAAATAAACTCCAAGCAACTGAAGAAAGATAATTTCAGAAAATTGTTATCAGTAAGTCAAGAAAACACAACATATAGAACAGGAATGAAAACAAGCATATATCATCATCATCAAGTGCCCTGCCTACTGACATATGCATTCATGGATCTCACAGATCTTGGTCTCTAGTGTTCTGAATCAAATATATTAATGATATTCCTCCATGCCTCCGAGGCTTAAATGTGAGTGCCATAAACATGCCAGGTACATGGTGCCAACCCCCTGCTTGTATAAATGAATGAGCTCTCTATGGGAGATATGGTGAATATCCTGGCGACTGCTTCTACTACCCAGAATACAATAGTAATAAACTGATACAAAGGCATCAGACTTGAAGATGAACTGGTATTGTTATAAATGTTAGGTACTTGTAGATTAATGGCGAGGTAGGTGGTTCTACTCCTACACCGGCATTAAGTTGGATGTACATGCTGACTTCTCATTCAGAAAGCAATGGTAAGCTACTGAAAGTACTACTGCCAGTAAATCAAGCTAGGGTTGATTGTAACATCCTACAAAAGACATGCAACATAAAAAAATAGATAGATAATGTATTTAAATAATGTTATAAATTGATTCAGTGAAATCACATTCATATTTTTGGTTTTCATCCATCATGTGCATTTTGATTTACCTGCTCTTTATTAATTGGATTATCCACATCTCCTGTCTGCACCAACAGTTTGTATGCCAGGATTGTCTCCTCCGTAGCATTATCCTTCCAGCCGGACACAGACACAAGATTGTTCTGGAAGTCCTTGTCAAACGCCCTCTGCAGGTCTGGAAATAAATAACGGAAATTAATTTATGTGATTTCAGCATCATGGAAGGGTCTAATTTCTGTATTGTTGTAACAAGAAGACTTTCTAACTTCTAACAGTATGAGTTCAAGAATTAACATATAACTCCCATAATGAATGTCGAAAACTGGCATCAAACTCGCCTCTGACCACACTCCTGCTATTGTCAGCGTGAATCCCTAACCATCACACCAACATAGCCAAGCCACTTGTACCCCCAGCACACGCTTTAACAGACCCAATGGGGCACAACAGAGAAGCAAAGAATAGTAACACAATAACCTGCCATAGGAGGAGATTAAGGAGGGTTGGCCCGACACTGGCTTCCTCATCCCATAAAAAACTTGAGCTTAAAATCCAACCAATCACGAGCAAGTCTACAAAGCCAGCGTTGTGGCAACTCAGTCCTGCATTTGAATCACAGCTGTGGCTGATTTGGAAGCAGCCTGCCTTGTGCTGATTTTCATACAATGGTATGAGTGCAACCAACGACCAACGATCGAGATCTGTGGAGAGCCATGAACGGCTATGCCAGCTGGCAGGGCACTTGATGATGATGATGATATGAGTGACATTTGTTCAAAAAGCAATGCCGAACTACTAAATATACAGTTGCCAAGAAATCACAAACAGCCAACCAAAAAATGCAGGGGTTGACTACAATGTCCTGTAAAGGATATACAACTAACTACAAGGGTCATGGCGGCGTGAGTTGGGGGGGGGGGGGAGGGCTATGCTCTGGTGGAAGATGTATGGCAACAATAGAATAAGAAGATCCTTTAACAAGGAGATGTATCTTTTTATATGGGCCGAGGTACCTTTATTGTCTGGTCTTATATCTCATTCAGTAATATTTTCTTAAATCCAAACAAAGAAATGGTAACCAAACAAAGAAATGGCAAACATTCATCAAAACTGTGCTCACCCAGCAACCACTGCCGAAATAGGTCTAGCCAGAAGGAGGGCAAGGACCCATCTTCTCGTTTGATGATTTTGTGGACCTTCTGAAAGGCACTGTGGTACTGATACAGCAGCTGCTGGCTGTTGGCATAATCAAAATCACCCTGCAAAATTTGAGGAAGAACAATTACATTATGGTAACAATCAAAATTACCCTGGTAATGTGAGAAACAACACAATTTTCGTTATGGTGGCAATACAAAATCCGAAAAAATAATTTTAAAAAAATATTGGAGGAGTGAAGAAGAAGAAAAAGAAGAAGCAGAAGAAAGTTAAAAAAAAAGGATCCAACCTGTCTACTGTATTGTTTAATTTTGACAAGTGGCATTTAATTCTTATGTCTCATCAACAGGCATACATCGGGAATGGTACAAGGTACAGTAACAATAGTATGTTTATGACAATGAATTACACTTCAACTCCTTTGATTAAATGAACAACTCGAGTCAATAAGATTCTACAACACCAACAACAACAACAACAACATACACAACAACAACAACAACAACAACAACATATATGTCGTCCACCCTTAACTTTCTACCAGACAGTGGATAAATAAATCAACAAGGCCCTACCTGAGTTACTGCATTAATGCTGTAGAAACCAAAATACTTGGACTGGGCCTGGAGAAACTCAAACTCGGGTGTGTCCCTCGGCACCACGTCAGTTAGGTCAAGGCCATCCTTCACCTGCGCAGTGCCCCAGGCTCCCAGGATGAGGAACACCAGGAATGATGCGATTACTGTCACCTGTTGAAGATCACAACCATCGAAAACATACAGTGACTACTTTAGTTCATAAATAAACACGCAAGTATTGTCTGGCACTCATGGAAGTAAAAGAAAGAAATAGGTATTAGAGAACGCACTAGACAACATAAACATTGAAAGCTATATCTACCGACCGGGATTCGAACCTGTCACCTCCAAATGACGACAGCGCCTCGCTGTAGGAACAAGTGTACTTCGACACAACTAGACACCCCAAAGTGACTTACCTAGAGAACCTTTATTGCAGACATCAATTTGACACAACAGTGTTTACAAATTCAGCGTAGGCAACATCAGTCATAGTGTTCTCAAAGCTACCTCGCGGCTTTCATTTATGTTTCCTTCATGTCCTTTGCAACCCATTGTGATCAACCCCAACCCTAAGCTGATGTAATAGGCAATTTTACATTCAGTAAGTTTACTACAGGTTCTGTTGCTGTATCCGGCATACAATGTTCGAATCACAGCTGCAGGCGATTTGACAGCAAACCGCCTTCCGTTGGTTCCCATACTAAGGCATGAGTGCCGGTCGTTCAGAAAGCAATGGCAAACTACTGAACGTAAATTTGCCAAGAAATCACAAACAGCCAAAAAATTCTGAGGTTGACTGCGAAGTACTGTAAACAACTAACTAACTTTATTTACATATTTTTGAAATGTTTCCTTTATAACTGTGTCCACTGGATCTTTTCCCTAGGACTCGCTGGTGTAGCGAGAAACGATCAGGCGAATAGACTTTCCGGATAAGGGCGGAAAACTCATAGTTATAAATTAAAGATGCGCATTGGTCTTATGAGAACTATTACCTCTTATGAGAGCTATTACCTCTTATGAGAGCTATTACCTCTTATGAGAGCTATTACCTCTTATGAGAGCTATTACCTCTTATGAGAGCTATTACCTCTTATGAGAGCTATTACCTCTTATGAGAACTATTACCTCTTATGAGAGCTATTACCTCTTATGAGAACTATTACCTCTTATGAGAGCTATTACCTCTTATGAGAACTATTACCTCTTATGAGAGCTATTACCTCTTATGAGAACTATTACCTCTTATGAGAACTATTACCTCTTATGAGAGCTATTACCTCTTATGAGAGCTATTACCTCTTATGAGAGCTATTACCTCTTATGAGAGCTATTCCCTCTTATGACAGCTATTACCTCTGATGAGAGCTATTACCTCTTATGAGAACTATTACCTCTTATGAGAACTATTACCTCTTATGAGAGCTATTACCTCTGATGAGAGTTATTACCTCTTATGAGAGCTATTCCCTCTTATGACAGCTATTACCTCTGATGAGAGCTATTACCTCTGATGAGAGCTATTACCTATTAAGAGAACTATTACCTCTGATGACAGCTATTACCTCTGATGAGATCAATTACCTGTGATGAGAACTATTACCTCTTATGAGAACTATTACCTCTTATGAGAGCTATTACCTCTTATGAGAACTATTACCTCTTATGAGAGCTATTGCCTCCTATGGACAACAACCCCTTTCAAATTAATTTCCGAAATGTGGCTGATATGATCACAGGATTATTAATCTGACACTGAGATGGGCCTTAATTATAACTTCTCTTATAAGGTTGAACGGGGTGGGGGTCGTGGAAAATGACCGAATATTGGCTTAATGTGCCGTGCCAACTGCACATTTCTATGGACCCACTGGCACTCGAGGTGTGGGTGGTCAATACCACGCCGGTCGCTTTCACTCCCCACACCATGTTCTGGTATCTATTTTAGTGTGGGTCGTCATGGAAGATCCAGCCAATTTTAATAATTCCGCCTCGATGCGAATTTAAACGTGCTAGATACTTTTCTTTGACAGAAAACATCTAGAATGGCAACCCTGCTAGCCACAGCGCTATCGATTTTCAGGATACGGTGGTATCTGATGGATCTGGGGACCAATGGGATAGACTGTTTTAACTGTGTAGCCAATGAGCTCAACTGTTACAACCTGCAGGACGTTACGCTGACAACAGCCATGAGGGTGATCTGATGACGGTTCGATGGTAACTCTCGACGTTCACTAGAGGAGGGAAAGACTGGTCCCCTATTCCTCCGCGCACCCTGACCTACACAGTGTGACGGTCTAAACTCATCGGATATCCACGGCACGTTCCTGCTAAGAGACTTGTTATATAGTAGATACAGTGTCATCGTGAAGCGCGATTAAAGGTCAATGTCCGCTTACACAGCACAACAGATGACGAAGAGTGGAAGCCAAGGCTCTGCTTAATCAACAACAACAATAACAAAGCCAAGGCTCTGCTGAATCAACAACAACAACAACAAAACCAAGGTTCTGCTGAATCAACAACAACAACAACAACAACAACAACAAAGCCAAAGTTCTGCTGAATCCACAACAACAACAAACAACAAAGTCAAGGTTCTGCTGAATCAATAAAAAACAACAGCTACAATAGCAACAACAACAACAACACAGCCAAGGCGCTGCTGAGTCGATAATAACAAAAACAACACAGCCAAGGCTCTGCTGAATAGGTAATAGCAACAACAACAATAACAACTGCTGCAAGAATAATAACAACAGCAACAACAGCAGCAACAGAGTGGAACGGTAGGCTACCAATTTCACAAGGTTAGATAGTGGCAATGGAAGACGTGTGACGGAGATTAAGTGCAGAATAGGTCAAGTAAAAGCTGTATTTCAGATAATGACAAGTCTCTTATGCAATAAGTTGCTATCAATGAACGTAAGAAAGAGAGTGCTGAAACGCTATATAGAACCTGTTTTACTGTATGGCAATGAATCTTGGAACATGAATTAACAAATTAGGAAGAATTTGGAAGCAACGGAGATGTTTCTCCGAGAAGAATGTTGCAAATTCCTTGGACTGCCAGAGTAACTAAAGATTGCCCGCAAAAAGGCAAATGAAAGTAGAACATTATATACAACAATAAGGATGAGACAAACCGCGTTTATTGGTCTCGTGCAAAGAGAGGCATTGGAAAACATCGGAAAGATCACTGCGAGAACAGACAGAAGCAGTTCAAGAGAAATAATTGAGACTGGCATGGAGGAACATCACCAACAGAGTTGATTCAGAACACCAAGGACCGAGATATATAGAGAGACATCAACGCTTAACGCTTGCTGGTAGGGAACATTATGATTAATGGCAAGTAGCCATGGCCACACGCGAACTGAAAGAAAACCTTCCTGGGTGTGTAACTGAATACAGACCGCGTGGTTGGCAACGAAGTGCACTAGCTATTAGCCAACCACAGATCAAACATATCAACTATTTAATCTCTGCCCGGTGCAAACAGGCTCCATTCCGTATTTTATCTTACCGCATCCGTGTTTTTAATTTACTATCCTTGAATAAGTTGACCTTGAATAGGGCGGGCTAATATTCCCACGTTTACTACAGAGCGCAAAAATATGAAACGGGAGTTTATTAAGTCGAGAGGCTCGGCTTCATTGCATCGGGTTTTACCCCATATGGCTATGTCTCTTTTCTTTGTTTCAGGATAGCTGCCAAAAGCGTTGCACAAAGCACGAACTCCGTAGCTTCATCGACGACCACCAAGAGTCTCTGAGAAAACTGAAAGAAACCGAATGACGGCATCCACAACTGAACCTTAGATGGCGATTCCTCTCTTAACCTCTTGGACTTAAAAAGTCGCTTAAAAGTCGATTCATTGCACCCCCCCCCCCCCCTTATGGTCCATTCACTTTCCGTAGTGGGGAAAGCGTCGAACAAAGCACAAACTCCGTAGCTCCAGCGACGACAAAAATGAGTCTCCGAAAAATGCACGCGTGAACCGAAGGACGCGGCCTGGAATCCAACCCACAACCTTCGGAGCACGAGTCAGACGGCTTGACCACTTCGCCACGGAGACGCCCGTAGCCTCTTGGACTGCTTGGTAACAACAGCCCCATATTTTGGCCCCTTGCCCTTTATGGACTAACATGTAAAGTTGTGCAGAGTCTTCTTGCCATAACCTTTTAATAGTCTCTTTTAGATATACGAAATGACGTAAGCACAAATATACAAAATTAAAGATTGGAAAATCCGCCATGAACACATGTGGATTGACGCCCCAGACAGCAGATCACTTACTCCAAGCCTGCTCAAAATACCAAATATTTATGAGTTGAGTTGAGCTAAGAACTGACATCACTGCACTCAGGACATTCCCATATGCGTTCCTTCCCCTCGTTCAACAACCAGCGAAGAGTCATACTACTAATCGTTCCCACCGCTATCTGATTGAAAGTTCTCCTGGTCTTTCCTCTCAGTTTTGAGATTCTACCAGAACCCATGCCAATCCCCTACAATTTCATCCTTTCCACATACGGGTTCTCAATCTGTTCCCTTATCATCTCCACCTGGTCCTACAGGCCTTATCTATGAACCACCGAGTGAACTAAAAAAAGACAGTGACGTTCATACACGAGACAAAATTACAGATATAAACAAATGTCTAGCGAACGAAAGAAGAACAGATAGACTGAATAGCGACATCAATAAAGCAAAATTAAAACAGACACTACCACAACATGAGAACAGACTTCAGGGCGACGTAGTGACATCTTGAACAGGGGGAATTTAAAATACCCTATACGGTATTTACTCGGGGATTGAAAAAAATCCCCCTTGGTGTCGTCATAATAAGGGGAGGCAAATCTCTGAAGTGTGAAAGGTTATCCCGCAGATGTGAAACCTATTTGAATAGCCGTTGTCCCGAGGACCTACCGCGAAGGAGGCTTCATGTCCTATTCATTCATTCTAACACCCGTTTCTCAAAATCGTATCTCCAGAAGAGCCGTAGGGGGAAAAAAAATACTCCCCATCTCGTTTTTACCATGTGTTCATTCTGACGTCTCAATACAGGCATTCTGAAGGCAGATTAGAGCAAACTATTTCAGTGCCGTACTTGTGTGTGTGTATTGTTTTTTGTTTTTGGGACACGTTCTGAGAAGAAATAAATTGGAGAACTTGTAGACAACTGGCAAGATCGAGGGGGAGAGAACAAGGGGAAGCCAGAGAAGTAAATACCTGAATGGCGGGGCCATGTGGTATGGTCGAGACAAGAACACGGAGCTGATCCACGACTCTGGTGATCGAGTGAGATGGCGAAACATGACCGCCCACGCTTATCGGCAGGGCACATGATGATGAAGATTTATTTGTAAAACAGATGAGCTAGGGCGCACCCCTTGGTGACTAAATACCAGTTAGGAACTGTTTCGTTATTCAGGGAACGTGTGTAATTCTAATTAAGCCTGATTAATTCTACACCAGACAGATTATATACTTCTGATTACCGTAGTCTCCCAGGCTTTGTTTTCATTGTAAAAGTTAGTTGCATATCCTTTACAGGACGTAGCAATCACCCCAGCATTTTATGGCTGTTTAGGATTTCTTGGCAAGTTTACGTTCAGTAGTTTGCCATTGCTTTTTGAACGACCGGCACTCATACCATTTGTGAAAACTAATGCATGGTGGTCTGCTGCCAAATCGCCAGCAGCTGTGTTTCGAAAGCGCTATGCGGGATTACGAATTGCGTCCGTAATTCCGCCCCCACAAGCTGGCTATACTAGTTATCAGTGTACAATGAGCGTAAATTGGGATCTACAGAAAGTATGCTAGGGATAGTGAGCGTAAATTGGGATCTACAGAAAGTATGCTAGGGATAGTGAGCATAAATTGGGATCTACAGAGTGTATGCTAGAGAATGTGAGCATAAACTGGGATCTATAGAAAGTATGTTAGGGTTAATGAGTGTAAATTGGGATCTACAGAAAGTATGCTAATGACATGGGTTGGTGGTCATAATATAAACACCGTGCAGTATGCTGATGATATCGGTTGGTGGTTATAATATAAACAACCGTTCAAATGCCTATCCTCCATGTTGGGGACCGGATGTCCATCGTAGAGATAAAGACTGGAATGGGATAGAAGATGTATCGCAGAGATAAAGAACGAAATAGGATAGAAGATGTATCACAGAGATAAAGAATGCAAAAGGAAAGAAGATGTAACACAGAGATTCTTCTTTTTCTTCTTCTTTCGTTCGCTTGAAATATGTCTATATCTGCAATGTCGTCTCTTGCATGAATTGAACTGTTTTTTTCAGTTCACACAGTGGTCCATAGAGTTTATCTTCCACTGTCGTCTCTCTAGGCCAGAAGGTTTGCCTAGATATGTTATATTTTGGGCAGTCTTGGAGTATGTGCTCTGCTGTCTGCGACGCCAATCCACATGTGCACATGGCTGTTTCACCAATCTTGAATTTTGTATACATGTGGTTGCGTAATCTATTGTGACACAGAGATAAAGAACGGAATAGAACTGAAGATGTATCATAGAGATAAAGAACGAAATAGGATAGAAGATTTATCAACCAGAGATAAAGAACAGAATAGGACAGAAGATGTATCACAGAGATTAAGAACGGAATGGGTTAGAAGATGTAACACAACCAACTCACCTTACCTACTTACCCACCTATCAACCCAATACTTAACCGATTCTGAAGCGATCCAATCATTACCATTTTCAACCAATACGCAGCTGGAACTCCCATACGACACCGCGGCTATCCCAACTATACCACTTCCCATCCCCTACTACCAAAGGTTCCCCCAATCAGTTTCAAACAAACCTTTTGAGGTTACGGGTAAAATAATAAATAAACAGCCATTCTGAAAAGACTTCTGTGTATCCCCTGAAACGTCCCATTAACCCCTGAACGATCAAAGCGCACCTATCACATTGCATCACCTCCAGCGCGCCTCTTCTCTACAGATTTATGTTACAATTCTGCCGGCGATTCGCGCTTGACGTATTTTACACAATTGCTATTTATAATCCAGCAGCGGTAGATCTGCAGTGACACCGCAAACCCAGTGAAAATACCAACATAACGCTACCTCTTCTCTTGGAAACGCCAGCTACGGAGCTTGGACAGGCAGAATGCATTTTTTATTACAAATTCTCCTGAATAACATTTGTTACGCTGCATTCATCTGTGAAAACTGTACAGCGGCCGTGACCTGCGCTATGTTCTTAACGTGAAGATGGAACGGTCTGTGGTATGGGAGCACCGGTAGCGTACTGGCCAGCAAGCGTGTCTGGGGGGCCATGTGTTTGAAACCCCCTTCCAGGAGGGGATTTTCTTTTCAATGATCTAATCTTTCGTTGTAGGGAAGGGCTTACGAACGCAATTAGTAATCCCGCATACCGCGCTCAAAGCGCAGCTGCGGGTGATTTGGAAGTAGCCAACCTTGCGCTGGTTTTCATTCAATGGTATGAGTGCCGGTCGTTCAGAAAAAAGGGCAAAATACTAAACGTATTCTTGGCCAATCAATCAATCAATCAATCAATCATGTGCCATGCCGGAAAGCGTGGGCGGTCAAGACTCGCCATTTCACTCGATCACCAGAGTCGTGGATCAGCTCAGTGTTCCTGTCTCGTCCATGCCATATGGCCAAGCCATCCAGGTATTTTCCCCTCGGTCTTCCTCATGGTCTGTTCCCCTCGATCTTGCCAGTTGTCAATAAGTTATCCAATCCATTTCTTCTCATAACATGTCCAAAGAATTTTGACTGTCTTCGTCTAATTTCTCTAATCAGTTTACGATTTTCATTTGTCTCCTGTAGTACTTGGTCATTGGTTTTTCTATCTGAAAATCACAAAGAAATCACAAACAGCCAAAAAGTGCTGGCGTTGACTGCGATGTCCTGTACATGATATGCAACTAACTAGGCTTTCAGGTAGGCCCGTCCTAAGCATGGGATCACAATCGAGTGGGGTTGGGTAGCACCATATACCGAATTCCCCCCCCCCCCCCTCTCGGGCTAGTTACTTTACGGCGATTTGTCAGAGTTACAAAACACCAGTGACAGAATGGATGTCGCGGCTTCAACTACATAAAACATATTTTGAAAAGTCACTTAGCGGAGGTACGGGATTCGTCTGAATAGACAGAAATAAAAGAGCTTGACTTGTTCCACACGATGGCCATGTCATGGCTGTGCTTATTCAAACCATTCTTGTGCCACTGCTAAGTAACTTTCCAATACTTTTGTTTACGTAGCTGTATTAGTTTCTCTATAGTTGAATATACGTAATATTTGACAATTCTCATTTTTAATGCGTTGTTAATCTCTCCAGATGTTAATACTGATGTCATGCTGTTGAAAACATTTTTGGTCATTCCTATTCTCTTTTTGATTTCTATTTCACTTCTGCCATCATATAAGGACAACTTCAAAACTATAATCAGAACACAAGTGAAACTAAACAATTGGTAAGATTTAAGCAAATGGATACTTTTCCAATCATTGGTATGTATGCGGTACTATCCCCATACTCAGTGGTTCTCAACCTTTCTTGGCCCGTGCCCCCTTCACCATATTTTCAGAACGTCATCTAGTATTTCCTACCTGAAAATTTGGCCCGTGCCCCCTTCACCATATTTTCAGAACGTCATTCCCCTCTTTCGTATTTCCTACCTAAAAATCCCGCCCCCGTCATTACACAGTATACGTAATAATGGAAGCTAAATTTAATAGCACATACTAAAACAACTCTAGACGTCCACATAAAACATGAATTGTGGGTCTACTTACTTTATAAATTGAATTTTAGAAGGGTGAGACGTACAGAACCGTACAGTATGAAGGGAAATACAATATCAAGTAATCAATTTTTGTATTAACGCGATCTTGAAATAATCTTAATTCCCCCCTGGAAACCCTAAAATCCCCCCCCCCCCCCCCCGGGAATTCCCCACCGGTTGATAACCACTGCCCATACTGTTAAAGACAAATCGACATTGGATATGTGATGTGATCAATTTCAAGCTGGTCGCTTTTACTTCCGAGAACATTTCCTGGTTCCCTTTGTTAGACTGGGTCAACTTGAGTGCCTATATAAATTTATATTTAAAAAAAAAAAATCCCCGCTTTGTTGGGGATCCAAACACATGTCGCTCGGGGTAGCAGGCAAGTGTTCTAGCCACTGCTCCTTCTTGGTAAGATGTCTATGTTTTAAATTTAACGCAGTGGATAGCGTGCATGACTTTCGATCCGGGAGGCATATGTTCCTATAATGATCGATTCCAAATAGTTTAGAATAATGATCAGTCACAAAGAGTTTAGAATAACGATCGATAGCACATAGTTTAGAAGGAAAAAAAAACACGATTGATCCCAAAAGTTTAGAATTATGACTTGTCCAATAAAGATCAGAATAGTGATCCACCCCAACAGGTTTAGAATAACGAACAACCCCAAACAAGTTTCGAATAATGATGAAGATTTAGAATAAAATAACCAATCCCGACAATGTTTAGAATGACGATCGATTCAAACAAGTTTAGAATTTAAGTTCAATTAACAAAATCTATAATAAAGTTACATCTCAGAAAGTTTAGACTAACGATCGATCCCAGAAAGCTTAGTACACAATCTATCCCCAAACCACGGATTCCCACAGCCAGTACACTTACAACAGTCACACAGACACAAAAGTCTGCTTACCTTGACGAAGGCGCGCTGTAGGAAGGGTGCGTAGAGGCGACCAGCAAGACTGGTCAAAGTCCAGGTCAGACACTCTCTCTGAGTCTGCAGACAACGCTCCCGACAGGTGGTGGAGGTGTCAGGGGTGAGGCACTGGCGAGATGAGGTTGTAGAGGGACACGCTGTGGATGGACAACAACAGGGAAGGCATTCAGACATCGCAAGTAATGATGCACAAACATAGTTAGTTAGTCGCGGTTCCAACTTCACGGCAACGGGTCGTTTCTGTGCCAGTGAATATCACACAAAATGCTCCACACTGCCCTATGTGAAAAATGGAACAGACAGGAGTCTCAATAAAGACACTGCGTGTAATGCCGCTGTCAGAATGCCAACACAAAAGTCCTCCACGGAAAATACAGTTCATCGTTGATGGAAGCGGTAGTCATTAGAAAATCAGCAGCCACACATTACTGCATTAAAACTCCAGAGGATTGACTTTATTGCTCAGGGATTTATTCCATATGTGTCGGTCCCCTTCGGCAGGGCGACCCGCTGAAAGTATCGCACAAAGCACAAACACCGTAGCTCCAGCGACGATCCCTAGGAGTCTCCGAGAAAAATGCACTCGTGAACAGAAACAATCCAGTCAATTCCAAGCGACAGGCCGACCGCCATCATTCCGAACATGCAGTTCATGCTACAACAAACGCAGATACATATACACACATTCCAAACGAAATTCACAGCTCACAGTGTTGCGCCACGCACTCAACTCAGTAGCAGGGCGACGGAACCATGCACTACCAGTCCAACATGAGGAAAATGCGAATACAAACAGTAGCCAGGAGAATAAACACCCCAGAGGCTTAACGGTTCAAATGCCTATCCGCCAAGTTGGGGACCGGAACTTCTGATGGACAAGCATATACTAGGTTAATTATAGTTTAATTTAATGTGTCCCCAATCAGTTTCCTGCTAAGGTGTGTGATGTGATAGCTTCATCACATTTTGTAGGCTTGAGTGCAGGGAGGAATGGGTGGCCAGACTTTCTCTTACTTTCGCAGGCGATGAGCGCAGGCGTCAAACTCGTGCCCCACTGTGTTCTTGACATTATCAGGGTAGTTTGCCATCAACTTCGCTAAATATTGGCAAACGAACTGATACAGAACCCCTGAGGGCTGGGATCTGTGGAGAGACATGCACGCGAATACCCTATGTGTTTGTGTGTGTTTGTAGGAATGTATATGTTTGCGTGAATATGTGTGTTTGTGTGAATGTGTGTGTGTGTGATAGATAGATAGATAGATAGATAGATAGATAGAAAGATAAACAGATAAATAGATAGATAGATTAGATACTGGGAAGGTTAACCCGGTCAACAAATGCCCGCAGAAGTCGGATGTGTCGGCCTAACGGCGCAAGAACTCAGCTCTGCTGTAAACAGGCACAGCGCAATCACGCCCGAAAAAAAAAAACAACTCTGGATGAACGCAGAAGAAGATATATTAGACAGACAGACAGATAGATAGATAGATATATAGATAGATAGATAGATAGATAGATAGACAGACAAACAGATAGACAGACAGATAGATAGACAGATAGACAGACAGACAGACAGACAGACAGATAGATAGATAGATAGATAGATAGATAGATAGATAGATAGATGGATTAGATAGATAGATAAACAGACAGACAGACAGACATATTAGATACATAGATAGATGGATGAATGGATGGATGGATGGATAGGTAGACAGATAAAGATAGAGAAAGACAGACAGATAGATAGATAGATAGATAGATAAATGGGTGGATAGATGAATACACACAGAAGAAGAGAGAGGGAGATAGTGGGAGGAAAAGAGATGGCGAGGAATGAGAAAGAGGAGGAGAGGGAGAGAGAGAAAGCGAGAGAGAGAGAGAGAGAGAGACAGAGTGGGTGGGGGGTGGTAACAGACAAAAAGACACTACCGTCGTACTCACATGTAGCCAGTGCAGAATCACACCTCCTAACAAAGACACCATCACTTGGAGCCAGCGTTGTAACAGCACCGGATCCCCCACTTCTGGTAACCGTGTCGTAACAAGGCAGCTGCGGCCCGGATGCTGAAGAATACGGCGGAGGAGGGCTGGCTTCCCTCTGAAGGTCGGTCAGTTCACGGCGACGACTTCGAGGTTCGGACTCATCGCCGGAAGTCTGGGGTTGCAGCTCCGTGACTTCGTTGGCGGCGGCAGAACTGTAAGACAGGCGGGCAGCCATGACCTCTTTAACCCTTTCTGTTTTTTGTTTTACTTTTGAGTGTGTGTATGTGTGTGTCAATTATGTGTGTATGGGAAGGAGTGTGCGTGTATGCTTTGCTTTATGTAGGAATGGAGATGTATGGGTGTGAGCAAAAGAGAGAGAGAGAGAGAGAGAGAGAGAGAGAGAGAGAGAGAGAGAGAGAGAGAGAGAGAGAGAGAGAGAAAGAGAGAGAGATGGAGAAAGAGAGAGTATGTATTTATCTAGTAAATTTTGTTGTAATGAGTTTATGATTGTGAGCCAGTGTATGTGTATGCAAGGGAGTGTTTATTTGTGTGATACTGAATGGGAGCATAACCACGAGAGTGTAAATGGTGTAAGTATGTATGTATGTTTATGCCCCCCCCCTCTCTCTCTCTCTCTCTCTCTCTCTGTATGCCAGCCAGCCGGCCTGCCTGTCTCATAACATAATAATATTCATTGTTTATGTTCATATCATTCATGTGATAATGTCTTTTTGTTCTATGTGAATGTAACATGCACAACAGATAATAGATGTATGAAAGATGTGCGGTTGGAAGAGCTGAATGTACGACGGGCATGCGTGCTTTTCTTCGGCCATGTACTGAGAGGAAAGGTAGAAAACGGATATTGGACGGAATGAGAGAGTAGTATGGAGGAATGTCTAGAAGAGACCGAGAGAAAAGATGCTGGGTGGACTGAGAGAGTGGTATTGATGAATATCCAGGAGAGACAGCGACAGACCTGAGAAAAAAATATGGATGGAGTGAGAGAGTGGCATGCAGGAATAACCTTGACAGAATTGATAGTGAATTCCATGGACTGAGATTCGAGGAGATGCATGCACGCTTGCGGCAATCAGCAGGGCACATGATGATGCACTTAAATCTCTATGTGGACCTCCCCTGGCTCCTTATATCTCAATAAGCACGTCACCAGCTACTACTTGAAACTAACCCATCATCACTTCCCCACTACAACATTTAGTAATGGTCTTTATTGTTCAGTACGACGAGTTACATTTGTTTCTTCAGTGAGACGCTGTCATCATATGGATTAGGCGGGTTCAAAACCTTATGTGAGTAAAGCTTTCACAGTTTATATTCACCAGTGTACTCTGATCTTTAATTCTTTCCCTTCCTCACAATGACTGATAATCATTACCTGCAAATTTATTGTCCGTAGCATTTAGCATAACAGGGAGAACATAGTAGGACAGTCTGAGCAGCAGTTGAATCAAGAGCAGCAGTTGAATGAAGAGCAGCAGTTGAATGAAGAGCAGCAGTTGAATGAAGAGCAGCAGTTGAATGAAGAGCAGCAGTTGAATCAAGAGCAACAGTTGAATGAAGAGCAGCAGCAATGACAAAAGCGACGACGACAACATAGAGTTGTGAGTTCAGTTCTTAGTAGGACAACATTTTACCTCTGGAAGCAGCACAGGACATCGATGCGTTTGTCCTCCCTCCGGACCAGATCCAAGCTGACGATAGCGGGGTAGACCAACAGCACGGAGCCCAGGTTAAACAGTACCAAGATGGCCGCCTGCAAATGTCCACATTAAAAAGGTAAGAGTTCCGGACAACTTTCAGTTTTTTTTTTTTTGGTTGTCGTTCGCTCACTTTAAACTCGAACGTAGTCCGTTCTGGACTGATGTTTGCGAGTGGGATAGCTTTCCCTATTACCAGTGTCCCTCGCCATCAGGCGAACCCACTGCGACTTCAGAGGTACTTGTAATTTACATCCCCCAAGTCAAGGTCGAGAAGTTAACATTTAGTCCAACTGACCGGTGTAGGGGTTGAACACACTAACTCTACATCAGCGCACTGGAAGTTAAAAGCGAGCGCTATTATCTGACATCAACACCTTTAAGCGTTTGTCATATTCATCATCACCATCACCATCTTAATCATCATCATCATCAAGTGCCTTGACGACTATTGTGGGCGATCATGCTTCTCCACATCTTAAGATCTCCAAACAAAATGTATGGCGCTGTCTTCCTCGAGAGTTAATCCTTTCAGCCAAGTCGACCGCTGCCCATTCTCGTAAACCAATCTTTGTATACGACAATTCTTGTCTTTGGCTCTTTGTCACATCTTCCGTCAGATGTCATGAAACCCATTGACACACTATGTTAAATGCAAATAACAATACAACACACGATTTCACGCAAAGTTGGATACTTTAATCAACAAACAACAACATCACATACCTGCAAAGAGAACGCTCTCAAGGCGGGAATTGGAATGATGGCAGCGGCAAAGAACGCCATCATGTTGCTAAGAGACGTCAGAAGAACGGTAACTCCGGACTTCTTCAGAACCTCGCCAGTCAGGTCCTGAAACATGAAGCCAAACATAAACAAACTGTCATGGCGGCAGATACAAACCCAGTTGTGGCATTCGAAAGGAAGGTTTGTGGGAAGAGACCGTTCTTCACAACACCCGTAGTGCAAACGGAATGATGTGAGTGAGTAAGCATAAATGAGCAGTACAGTTATGCTAGAACACTGCCACACGCCACACGATTGACGCCGCAGACAAAGCCGTCGTCAGCACACTGATATTAGTTAGTTGCATATCCTTTACAGCAGTGGTTCTCAACCTTTTTTGGCCCGTGCCCCCCTTCAGCATATTTTCAGAACGTCATCCCCCCCCTTTTGTATTTCCTGTCTAAAAATGTGGCCCGTGCCCCCCTTCAGCATATTTTCAGAACGTCACCCCCCCCCCTTTCGTATTTTCTACCTAAAAATCCCCCCCCCCCCCGCTCCTACACAGTATACGTAATAATGGAAGCACATACTAAAACAAGTCTAGACGTCCATATAAAACGTGATTTGTGGGTCTATTTACTTTATAAAATGAATATTAGAAGGATGAGACGTACAGAACCGTATAGTATGAAGGGAAAAACAATATCATGTAATCGGTTCTTGTATTAACGCGATCTTGAAATAATCTTCATTCCCCCCCCCCCCCCCCGGAAACCCTAAAATTCCCCCCTCCCCCGGGTCGGCGGGGGGCGGGGGTAGAATTCCTCACCGGTTGAGAACTACTTGTTTACAGGATGTCGCAGGCAATCCCAGCATGTTTTTGGCTGTTTGTGATTTCTTGGCAAGTTTACATTCAGTAGTTTGCCACTGCTTTATGAACTACCGGGGACTCAATGCCGAACTGTATGAAAACCAACGCAAGGCGGTCAGCTGCCAAATCGCCCGCAGCTGTGTTTCGATCTTAATTCGGGATTACGAATTGCTTCCGTCACCCCTTAGCCACAGGAGCCGGTATCACTGATATAAAACAGTCAATTGCATATCCTTTACAGGACGTTTGCAGTCAAAACCAGCATTTTTTGCTATTGTGATGTCTTGGCAAGTTTACGTTCAGTAGTTTGCCATTGAATTCTGAACGGCCGGCGCCCACACCATTTCGTAAAAAAGCAACACAACGCTGTCTGCTGCCAACTTACGTGCAGCTGTGTTTCGAACGCGGGTATGCGGGATCACGAACCGCGTCTGTAAACTCTACGCTACGGAGCCGGTACACTAATACAGCTACATGAGAAACTCTAGAGAGAGAGATAGAGATAGAGAGAGAGAGAGAGAGAGATAGAGGGGGGGGGGGAGAGAGAGAGAGAGTAAAATACGGAGCCGGCACACTAATATAGCTACATGAGAAACTCGAGAGAGAGAAAGAGAGATAAAGAGAAAGAAAGAGAGAGAGAGAGAGAGTAAGAGAGAGAGAGACAAAGAGAGAGAGAGAGAGAGAGAGAGAGAGAGAGAAAGAGAGCGAAAGAGAGAGAGAAAGCGAGAGTGAGAAAGTGAGAGAGAGTAAAAAACACTCGGAGAAGAGAGAGGGAAGGATAACATGGGGAGGACATGAGGGGAGCTGCGGGAGATGGTGAAAGAGAAGGCTGGCGTGAGTTTGTTGACTGTGTTGGTCAATTTGGGAGGTGGGAGGTGGCAATGGAGTAGTAAGGAGCAGAATACCAGAAGATGACGGGGGAGCTTATCCTGGATGGGTAGGCAAACTAGCGCGAAAGGCGAACAGCAGCGAAACTTATAATTAGTGCAGGATAGGCTGTTGATTTGCTTACACTTATTACTCATGTTGGACTGATTGTACATGGTTCCGTCGCCTAGCTACTGAGCGAAGTGCGTGAGGCGACATGATCGACTCAATCGATCGACATGGCACACGATGACAATGATGTCGACATCTGGTTACTTTTGGTGACAAAACTGTCAAGAGAATGCTGGCAACTAGATTTGAACTTAGCATGTTTCCATTCTGAGACGGGCGCCACATCTCTTCACCAGGGCCGGGGAACGTACAGCCCGCGGGCAGCGTAAGGCCCTAGAAATCATTTGAACTGGCCCTGCCAAAGCAACAGCAGGCGGGATTTGAAATTGAATAAATGTAGTTTTTTTCCCCCATTTTATTTTAAATTAATATTGAGTTAATTATAATAGCAACGTAAAGTTTAAGAGACCAAAAAGGAACGTCCTTTCTGGGATAAGCAGGACACGTGCTTGAGTACTTCATGTTTAATTCACCACAAATAAAGGAATCCCGGGAGTTCTCGGGAAATCACGTGACATCAGGGTGATTCCATAGTGGGTGTAAGGGTGTGTTGATATTAATTACAGATACATACATATAATTATTTTCGCAAGCAGAAGGCAAGCGAGTGCTATTCTGTAATGTATTTACTAACATAAAGAATTATATAAATGGAATGTGTTGTCGATCATTTCCGGTTGAGTGAAGCCCGGAGGGCCCTCACTGTCGTCGGAGAGTATATCCATATTTTGAGCTACTCATCTTATCTTGTGTATGTCCCATCTGTCTGCGCTCATCTTTGATGTATCAGGTGGCCAGTTTGCGACGATAATGACATGCGGTTTTGGGTACATCTTGCTGCAAACACATTTGTCGACCGACCACGAAGTGAATCCCGATATCCCTATTCTGAAAATCGACGATCCCACCAGATCTAGGTCAGTGCTAAAAATAACTATGCGGTTTATTTGTGGTGAATTATAAATGAAGTACTCGTGTTTAACAAAACATAGCATTTTTAAGTTGATAATTTTGTATGGCCCGCGAACGATGTTATAAATATCCATATGGCCCTAGGCACACAACCCCCCCCCCCCCCCCCCACTCTTGCTCTACACGACTCCGACCACACACAAAAAGGTCCCCCACACTTGCTTTACGTGAACCCAACCACACATAAAAAGGTTCCCCACACTTACACTACACGAACCCGACCAAAACAAAAAGGTCCCCCACACTTACTTGCTCTACACGACTCCGACCACACACAAAAAGTTCCCCCACACTTGCTCTACGCGATTCCCCCCCCCCCCCCCCCACACACACACAAAAAGGTCCTCCACACTTGCTCTATACAAAAAAGGACCCCACACAAACAGCAGGAACTGACTGCCAGGATCAAATATTCATCTCGTCAGATCGGGTTAAGACAGACCTCACACAGACACCTAGGCTCATCTTGCATCTTAAAAAGCATATTATCACCTGCAGCTCTTTTGGCACCCATATAGATTGATCCAGATTACGTGTTTACGGTAATCTCGCTGTCTGCGCGCGCAAAAACCAGGAATGTCAATAAACGAAGAGTAAATACCAGTCACCATAACTAATCTTGTCTATGTTGTTGCCATTACCTGCTTTTTTATACTTTGTTTTTGTGGACGATTTTTCGAGTCTTTCTTCTTCTTCTTCTTCTTCTTCTTCTTCTTCTTCTTCTTCTTCTTCTTCTGTGTTCTTCCGGAGAGTTTTTTTCTGAAGTGATTGTGCTGTGCCTGTTTACAGCAGAGCTGCGATACTTGCACTTTTCGGTCGACATATACGACTTCTGCGTGCATTTGTCGATGGGGTTTATCTTCCCGGGTGAGTCTTTATTCCAGAACGTGCTTCCGTCTCTCTCTCCCTCTCCACCTCTCTCTCTCTCCCTCTCCATCTCTCTCTCCTGCCTGCCTGCCCGCCCGGCCACCCGCCCGCTTGCCCATCTAGTCAAGGACTATAAATCAACATGTTAATTCAACCGATCACCAAGCGCTCTTATCCATTCGGCTATGCTGATCTCCAAATACTGGTTAAATTATACGCTCGTATGTGTATGAGAGATTGATTGATTGATTGATAGACGGACGGACACACACACGTACATACATAGATAGACAGGCAGACAGGCAGACAGACAGACAGACAGACAGACAGACAGACAGACAGACAGACAGACAGACAGACAGACAGACAGAAAGACAGACCTCACTACATTTGAAAAGGTCGCACATTGGGCAGACACAGTTAGGCTGCGGAGTAGATACGTAAATCAGTGGATGATCTGATGAACGGGCAGATTGTTTGTAGACAGATAAGACACAAACAGATAGATAGGACCGAAACAGACACAAGACAGAAATAGACTGAACTCGGGTTCAAACTATTTTTTTGACAAACAATGTTGATTTGTCGAACTCGCCACACAAGGACAGGTAACACTGCCGTCGTGCTTTCATCTCTTCATATTGATAAAAACTCCGCCGCGACGCAAATACACACCCCCCCCCCCCCCTAATCCATACATGCCATCCACTCTCTTTAGTTCTGTTTGTTATCACATCTGCTTATCTAATCAGGAAATCTAGCAGATGAATCTTCTTTGGCCCAACAAAGACAACTCCTTCCTTCCAAAGAACATCCCGACAGAAACATCACAAATATCTGGGCTGAACAACGTTAGCGGACTATTTTCACCATGTGGACAACAGAAGCGGAGTAATTTTCTACGCGCTTCGCGTATTTACAAACAATAAGCCACCCTGGAGTCTGGGAAACCTTTTCCAACTTCCGTTTTACTCCGCCATATTGTATATACCTTAGTGGCTTCCATAGGGCAGGCGGGCTTGGACCATTTGTCTTTCCAGTTTAGTTTAGTTTAGTCGACGGATCAACATCACGGCAGACGGGTGTAACCCATAAATTCTCCGTTCTACCCCTAACTCAAACCTGAGTCCGGAGAAACTCAGCACAGTGCACGAACTCCGTAGCGCCGATGAGGATCCTGAAATACTTTGGGTAGAGTTTTAACTCGACATTTTGCCCGAGCAGCGCCGTTAGGCTACTCTTTTTTGATTTCCAACTGCCAATGGCCGGCTTCCTGGCCTAGAGGTTAGCGACTTTTCTCCGTAATCCGTATACTCTCGTAAGTAACGTGACGACGGTGAGAATCAGCAGTGGTTCTAATCGCGTCGGTAACTTACGGGGTATGTGAGCTGGCCGCTCAGAAAACAATAGCAAACTACTGAGCGTAATCTTGCCAAGAAATCAACAATCAGCTGAAAGATGCTGATGTTGACAGCAATGTCATGTAAAGGATATGCAAACAATTTTTTAAAAACTGCCAATGGAGTTTTTACGTGCGCAACAATACACACGGGCGTCCAGTCTCACTACCCAGAGACCAGGGAAAATTGTATTTCTAGAAGTCCACTACAAAAATCCCGGCCCTCACCGAGGCTTGAACCCGGGAACTCCAGCACTCGAGGTCGAACCTCGAGGCCACTCAGCTACCTTTCCAACCGGAGATTTGTTGTTTGTTGTACAAGCCTGGTACTACTTCTGATGCTATTAATTTCTTAAAGGGCCTCTTAGTCCCACTACGTGTCGTTGTGGTCCATCAAGGCCCGCCTGCCAGTGTTAGTGGACCGTGATTGGGTGATTGGAGTTTGCAGTTTAGATGACTGCATCTGCACCCTGGCCAGATCAAGTGTAGATAAATCGAAACTTTGATCTTAGCTAACAGAATGGAAGTAAAGGGGGTAATAACAACAACGGCAGCAACAACAACAACATCAGCAACAACAACAACAATAACAGTAAGTTTATTAGCAATGTATTATTACAGTAGCCGTAGTTATGTAGCAGCAGCAGCAGCAGTAGTAGCAGTAGTAGTAGTAGTAGTAGTAGTAGTAGTAGTAGTAGTAGTAGTAGTAGTAGTAGTAGTAGTAGTAGTAGTAGTAGTAGTAGTAGTAGTATATAACTGTCAAAAAGTGTCATTGACTGCCAATATAGTACCTTGCGGTGTATGGCGGTTGGGGGGAGGGGGTCGTCTTTCAGTCTGAGGAATTACGGCCGCCTGGTTAGTGCAGTCACCACGAACTGTGCAGATTAGGATTTTCTTTTTGCCCCTGACAGAAAAATATCCAATACCTTACCGAGGATTGGGACACGTTTCTCCCGAAGGAGAATCAGGCATTCTAGCCACTCCGTCAGCCGCTTCTCGTTGTTATATATGAGTAGCATTAAAGTAGTCACGTGCCTGCCAGTCCGGCGGTCGTCTGTTCAAATCTGAGAGTTTACGGTGTCTGTCTCAGACTCAGAAGGTTCTGGGTTCAATCCCAGCTTAGGGCTGGGCATATTTTCAAGAATCTTTTGGTATCCAATATCATACGCCATCCTGAAGAAAAAGGAGGAAAGGGGGGGGGATAAGAAGAATGAGGAGGAGGAGGAGGAAGAAGAAGAAGAAGAAGAAGAAGAAGAAGAAGAAGAAGAAGAAGAAGAAGAAGAAGAAGAAGAAGAAGAAGAAAGAAATAAAGAATGAAAGAAGAAGAAGAAGAAGAAGAAGAAGAAGAAGAAGAAGAAGAAGAAGAAGAAGAAGAAGAAGAAGAAGAAGAAGAAGAAGAAGAAGAAGAAAAGAAGAAGAACGTCAAACCCTTTCGATAAATACCATTAGCGAAGCATTGGCTAGAATGATCCGGAAAGAATGAGACAGACCCGAGGTGTGAGCCAGGTTGTAGTGTGGGTGTGAGCAGGAGCTAGCGTAACCTTTCTGGTGTGTGGGAGCTGATGCCTGTATGATATTCAACACCGCTCCCCGAGGACTCTCGCCATTTGCTTTGTCAGGGACTTCTAACGATCAAGGAATAAAAGATGGAGAGAGAGAGAGTGTGAGAGAGAGAGAGAGAGAGAGAGAGAGAGAGAGAGAAAGAAAGAGAGAAGGTATTCTATGATTAACAACCCAATTTTGAACATATCCTCCTTCTTGCATGTTTCTATACTTAGTAATTCTTTTAAGAAGAAGAATGCGTAGGAAGAAGAAGAAGAAGAAGAAGAAGAAGAAGAAGAAGAAGAAGAAGAATGAGGGAGACGAAGATGAAAAAGAAGAAGGAGGAAGAAGAATAAGAAGAAGTAGTAGAACCTGGTATGTCGAGATTGTGAGACAGCGTTCACCATCCTTTATCCACAGACGGCGACAATCTGCATCCACACATTACACGCACTGACGGAGAGAAAGCATCTGTGCGTTTACCCGCAATGCAACTATGCCCAGTCTCCTTTAACTAGTAAGAAATTATTTAATTCGCCACTGATACAACACGGTGGAATGAATAAGAACTCTCGCTCTTAAACTTCCGGTGTGCTGATGCCAAGGTTGCGCTTTCAACCCTTACACCGAGCAGTCGGACTAAAATGTTGACTTCTC
>OY992885.1:103216864-103384364 GCA_963921405.1 Cepaea hortensis | reverse complement strand
GGGTCAAAACCGCCCTGGTGTGGGTTGAAACCGCCCCGATGTGGGTCGAACCCACGGGACCTTTCATCATTGTGTATCACGTGTGTGTGTGGTCGTGTGTCATGCCGATATACGTGTATGTGGTCGTGTGTCATGCCGATAGGTGTGTGTGTTGTCGTGGTTCACCGTCTTACATAAACACCAGTCTTGGATCAACTCCGTCTCAGGTTAGACGAGACCGAATTTTGAATATTTTTTTTTGTTTTGAAAATTGGAATTGGAATTGGAATCAACTCCGTGTTCTTATCTCTATTATGCCATGTGACCAAATCGTTCAGGTATTTATTTCTTTTCTTTTCTTGTTCTATTCCTATCTAGTTTGCCAGTTGTGACAAAGTTCTCAAGTTTGTGTCTTCGCGTAATGTGTCCACACACGTTAACTCTAATCAATTTACGGTTTTCATCTGTTTCTTGAAGAACTGTTTTACTGAGCGCACATTGTTTCCTTTTCAGTTTGCTCAGAATGCACATCTCCACTGTCATGAGATGTTTCCCATCTTGCTTACTAATTGTTCATGTTTCCCCATCTTGTTTACTAAATGTCCATGCTTCTCATCTTGAGGAGGAGAAGAAAAGAAGAAGCAAATGAAGAAGGAAGAGACGAAGAAGAAGAAGAGGCAGTAGAAGTAGTGGTAGTAGTAGTAGAAGTAGTAGTAGTAGAAGCAGAAGTAGTAGTAGTAGTAGTAGTAGTAGTAGTAGTAGTAGTAGTAGTAGTAGTAGTAGTAGTAGTAGTAGTAGGAGGAGGAGGAGGAGAGGAAGAAGACGAAGTAGAAGAAGGAGGAGAAGAAGAAGAAGAAGAAGAAGAAGAAGAAGAAGAAGAAGAAGAAGAAGAAGAAGAAGAAGAAGAAGAAGCAGCAGCAGCAGCAGCAGCAGCAGCAGCAGCAGCTTACAATGACGATAAGGAGGGAAGTAGAAAACCATATCACCAGAAACGTCAGCCTAGCGCGCCAAGTAGTATTTACTCTCCACTATCTGGTTTCCATTCGTGAAAGAGGATGCTCGCATTATGCAGCGCCATTGCTAACCTCGTCAGTAGTAACCCACACAAACCGGTACTACTTTCTTTTAAAACCCTTGCCTAATTCACTATCGTGGCTTGTTTGAGAATCAAACAGACAAACGCGTTCAAGTACACACACTAGGCTCTTTACCAGCGGGTCACTGGGTGCGTAAGTGCTCCACGCATGCACTCAGGGTGCTGCGGCCATGAAAGAACGTACCCACTGACCCAAAACTGTACGCAAGTTACACATTTGGGGCGGGTTTTTTATTTCTCACTCGGCGACAATATTTATGATGAAAGACGGACCCCTATCACAAGTTCCAGGACATAATTGTCATTGATGTGGGTTTGTAACGTTACTTTCTAATAGCTACCGCGTTTCCCCGAAAATAAGACCTACCCCTATAATGAGCCCTAGCACGATTTTTCAGGATGTTTTTAATATAAGACCTACCCCTAAAATATAGTTAAGATCGCCAGCTAGAATGAGAGACTTGCTGAATGGCCAGTCGGAGTACAGACGCCACTGGTGCGCACTTAATAATGATCGGATGTGGTTCATAATTCAATACGTCACTCGTGTGAAATAAAGTTACCAATGCACTACAATCAGGCTACGTGGACAAGAAATGCTCATTTCAGGAAAGCTTTATTGCTGGACATGAGAGAATGGAACCAATATTTCTACAGGATATGGAGTCGCAAGAAATTCAGGCCGGAATGAGGAATTTGGAGAGTTATGATGATGTTTCAGAATATGACATGACAGTATTTGAATAAATGTAGAATTTTGTACATTAATAAATGTAGACATTTATTGTATCTGAAAAAAAAAAAAATATATATATATATAAGACACCCCCTAAAATAAGCCCTAATACATTTCTTAAAGCTAAAATTAATATAAGACATGGTCTTATTTTCGGGGAAATAAAGCGTGTCCATGTGCATCTCTCTCTCTCTCTCTCTCTCTCTCTCTCTCTCTCTCTCTCTCTCTCTCTCTCTCCTGCATGAGTTGAGTCAAGAATCGACATCAAAGCACTCGAGACATTCCTATACATGCCCCGTCCTCAACTTCAACAACCAGCGAAGAGTCTCTATAATAATGGTACCAGCTGCAGTCTGATTATGTGTCCGTCTGGCCTCTGGGAGTACTGAGTGCCGGCCAGATCCTCTGGTCAGTCCCTCTCTGTGGGTCATGATTTATCTGTTCTCCCACATTATACACATGATCCTAAAGAGCCATGACCTTGTCTGATTTATGGCGCACAAGTACCCCACACAAGACCCAGCCAATCTGTCCACCCGACCACTCCCAACCACACCAGCATGCCCTGGGGAACATTGCCAACCACACCAGCATGCCCTGGGGAACATTGCTAACCACACCAGCATGCCCTGGGGAACATTCCCAACCACACCAGCATGCCCTGAGGACAAGATCCAACAGATGCTCTCTCTCCCTCTCTCTGTCTGTCTCTTTCTTTGCCTGTCTCACTCTCTGTCTGTCTCCCCCTCTCTATCTGTTTCTCCCTGTCTCTCTCCATCTCTCTGTGTCTCTTCTCTCTCTCTGTGTCTGTCTCTCTCCAACTCTCCCTGTCTCTCTCTCTGTCTGTCTTACCCTGCCTCTCTCTGTCTACCTCTCCCCCTCTCTCTCTTTGCCCGTCTCACTTTGTCTCTCTCTCTCTCTGTCTCCCACTCTCTATCTCTATTTCTCCCTGTCTCTCTGTTTCGTCTCTCTCTGTCTCTCCCTCCCACTCTCCCTGTCTGTCTCTCTTTGTCTGTCTGTCTCACCCTGCCTCTCTCTGTCTGCCTCTCTCTGTTTCTCTCCCTGTCTTACTCTGTTCCTCTCTTCCTTTTTCTGTCTGTCTCTCCCCATCTCTCTCTCTCTCTCTCTCTGTAGGTACATTCTTAGCACATGTCACACCAACCAGTCATCACTACCAGGCAGCCAGAAGAGAAAGTTTCAGCACGTTACACCTCTCATAAACACCGCCCTCCTGTGCGACTGCAAGTTTACAAATCATTGTAATGATTGACTGATTTGATTCTGTAATGGAACACATCCTTTACACACGAATATCCCTATGTAATCACCAGTCTCCCTGGTTTAGATCTTTTTAAGATCTTTTTTAGACCGCGGTAAAGTTAATCTAGAGTACGGCATGGCCGTGGGTGTTAAATCGCTTCAACAACTAGTGCGCCGACGACGGGGTAGTGGGTTAATTCCATGCACCGGTCAGTTGCACTTAAACTATGGCTTCTTGTTCAGAAAGCCATGGCAAACTACTAATAGTATCTCCTTCCGTTGTTAACTTGAAATTTGTCTACATCTACAATGTTGTCTCTTGTAGGAATTTCACCGCCTTTTTTAAAAAAAAGTTCAGTCAGTGGTCCATATAGTTTAGACTGACCGTATGATTGTATGGGCGATTTTATCCATTCGGCCATGCGGACGGCCAAGAATCTACTTTATGTGTACATACTCACCTGCGTAGCGATATTGTCAGCGTTTTCAAAGTAGGTGTGGGCGATGAGGAACATGTCGTCGACTCCGAGGCCCAGCGCCAGGAAGGGAATTATCTGTGAGACAATCAATGGGTGAATGGGTGAGTACATGGGTCAGTGAGTGGGTGAGTGAGTTAAGTTACCGAATGAATTTGTGAGAGAGTAAATGTGAATGAGCAAGTGAATGGATGTGTCAGTGAGTGAGTGAGTGAGTGAGTGAGTGAGTCAGTCAGCGAGTGAGTCACTGAGTCAGTGAGTGAGCAAGTGAATGGATGTGTGAGTGAGTGAGTCAGTGAGTGTGTGAATGAGTGTGAGCAAGTATATGGATGAATGAGTGAGTGAGCAAGTCAGTGAGTGAGTAAGTCAGTGAGAGAGTGAGCGAGTCAGTGAGAGAGTGAGCGAGTCAGTGAGTGAGTGAGTCAGTCAGTGACTGAGTGAGTCAGTGAGTGAGTGAGTCAGTGAGTGAGTGAGCGAGTCAGTGAGAGAGTGAGCGAGTCAGTGAGTGAGTGAGCGAGTCAGTGAGTGAGTGAGCGAGTCAGTGAGAGAGTGAGTGAGTCAGTGAGTGAGTGAGCGAGTCAGTGAGTGAGTGAGCGAGTCAGTGAGAGAGTGAGTGAGTCAGTGAGTGAGTGAGCGAGTCAGTGAGTGAGTGAGCGAGTCAGTGAGAGAGTGAGCGAGTCAGTGAGAGAGTGAGCGAGTCAGTGAGTGAGTGAGTCAGTCAGTGACTGAGTGAGTCAGTGAGTGAGTCAGTGAGTGAGTGAGCGAGTCAGTGAGTGAGTGAGCGAGTCAGTGAGTGAGTGAGTCAGTGAGTGAGTGAGTCAGTGAGTGAGTCAATGAGTGAGTGAGTGAGTGAGTCAGTCAGTGAGTGAGTCAGTCAGTGAGTGAGCGAGTCAGTGAGTGAGTGAGTGAGTCAGTCAGTAAGTGAGTGACTCAGTGAGTGAGCGAGTCAGTGAGTGAGCGAGTCAGTGAGTGAGTGAGTGAGTCAGTGAGTGAGTCAGTGAGTGAGTCAGTGAGTCAGTGAGTGAGTGAGTCAGTGAGCGAGTCAGTCAGTGAGTGAGTGAGTCAGTGAGTGAGCGAGTCAGTGAGTGAGTGAGTCAGTGAGTGAGTGAGTCAGTGAGTGAGTGAGCGAGTCAGTGAGTGAGTGAGTCAGTGAGTCAGTGAGTGAGTGAGTCAGGGAGTGAGTCAGTCAGTCAGTGAGTGAGTGAGTCAGTGAGCGAGTCAGTCAGTGAGTGAGCGAG
The DNA here is from genome assembly GCA_963921405.1 of Cepaea hortensis. Classification (NCBI taxonomy): domain Eukaryota; kingdom Metazoa; phylum Mollusca; class Gastropoda; order Stylommatophora; family Helicidae; genus Cepaea; species Cepaea hortensis. The sequence continues at coordinate 103,379,579 of OY992885.1, read as the reverse complement.
TCAGTGAGTGAGCGAGTCAGTCAGTGAGTGAGCGAGTCAGTGAGTGAGTCAGTGAGTGAGTGAGTCAGTGAGTGAGTGAGTCAGTGAGTGAGTGAGTCAGTGAGTGAGTGAGTCAGTGAGTGAGTGAGTCAGTGAGTGAGCGAGTCAGTGAGTGAGTGAGTCAGTGAGTGAGCGAGTCAGTGAGTCAGTGAGTGAGCGAGTCAGTGAGAGAGTGAGCGAGTCAGTGAGAGAGTGAGCGAGTCAGTGAGTGAGTGAGTCAGTCAGTGACTGAGTGAGTCAGTGAGTGAGTCAGTGAGTGAGTGAGCGAGTCAGTGAGTGAGTGAGCGAGTCAGTGAGTGAGTGAGTCAGTGAGTGAGTGAGTCAGTGAGTGAGTCAATGAGTGAGTGAGTGAGTGAGTCAGTCAGTGAGTGAGTCAGTCAGTGAGTGAGCGAGTCAGTGAGTGAGTGAGTGAGTGAGTCAGTCAGTAAGTGAGTGACTCAGTGAGTGAGCGAGTCAGTGAGTGAGCGAGTCAGTGAGTGAGTGAGTGAGTCAGTGAGTGAGTCAGTGAGCGAGTCAGTGAGTGAGTCAGTGAGTCAGTGAGTGAGTGAGTCAGTGAGCGAGTCAGTCAGTGAGTGAGTGAGTCAGTGAGTGAGCGAGTCAGTGAGTGAGTGAGTCAGTGAGTGAGTGAGTCAGTGAGTGAGTGAGCGAGTCAGTGAGTGAGTGAGTCAGTGAGTCAGTGAGTGAGTGAGTCAGGGAGTGAGTCAGTCAGTCAGTGAGTGAGTGAGTCAGTGAGCGAGCCAGTCAGTGAGTGAGCGAGTCAGTGAGTGAGCGAGTCAGTTAGTGAGTGAGCGAGTCAGTGAGTGAGTCAGTGAGTGAGTGAGTCAGTGAGTGAGTGAGTCAGTGAGTGAGTGAGTCAGTGAGTGAGTGAGTCAGTGAGTGAGTGAGTCAGTGAGTGAGTGAGTCAGTGAGTGAGCGAGTCAGTGAGTGAGTGAGTCAGTGAGTGAGCGAGTCAGTGAGTCAGTGAGTGAGCGAGTCAGTGAGTGAGTGAATCAGTGAGTGAGTCAGTCAGTGAGTGAGTGAGTGAGTCAGTGAGTGAGTGAGTCAGTGAGCGAGTCAGTCAATCAGTGAGTGAGTGAGTCAGTCAGTGAGTAAGCTAATGAATGAATATGTGAGAGAGTGAGAATGAATGAGCGAGTGAATGAACATGTGAGTGATTTGAATGAATGAGTGAGTGAGTTGGTGAATACGTTAGAGTTAGTGTTAATGAGCGCGCGAATGAATATGTGAATGAATGGATATGTGCGAGGATGAGTTAGTGAATTCATGAGTGAGTGAATGAATGAATATGTGAGTGAGCAAATGAGTTAGCGTGTGAGTGAATACGTAAGCGAGAAAATAAACTGACTGTATGAATGAGAGGTATGTACATGGATGAGTTAAACAGCAAGCACACACAATAACGTACATGGAAATGTGTGAAACAAATAAACAACGACCGCATTAATTAAGACAGACAGACAGACAAACAAGTAGGTCTGCGGACAGACAAGTAAGACAGTGGCCGGACAGACAATTAAGACAGTGGCCGGACAGACTGACATGCATTCAGTGAAGAAATAAGTGAGTAGATAGGCTAGAACAGTGGTTCTCAACCGGTGGGGAATTCCCCCCTATGGGGGAATTTTAGGGTTTCTAGGGGGGAATTAAGATTATATCAAGATCACGTTAATACAAGAACCGATTACTTGATATTGTTTTTCCTTCCATACTTTACAGTTCTGTACTGCTTGCCCTTCTGAAATTCATTTTATAACATAAGTAGACCAACAAATCACGTTTTATGCAGACGTCTTAACTTGTTCATGTATGTTTTATTAAATTTAACTTCCATCATTTTTACGTACACTGTGTAAAAAAAAGGGGGGGGGGAGAGAGAGAGAGAGAGAGAGAGAGAGAGAGAGAGAGAGAGAGAGAGAGAGAGAGAGAGAGAGAGAGAGAAAGAGAGAGATATTTATAGGGATGAAATACGAAAGGGGGAAATGACATTCTAAACATACGGTGAAGGGGTGCATGGGCCAAAAAAGGTTTAGAACCACTGGGCTAGAATATTGATTAGTAGGCTGATAGGCAGGTAGGTAGATCGGAAAACAAGAAAGTAAGGAGACAGATAAGTAGATAGGTAACTAACTGTAACTATACGACTAATCAAGTAAGTAGGTGGGTCAGTAGACAGACACGTCCGTGGACAAGCAAATATTAGGGACGTTCATTTGAAACCCGTTCCAATGGCTTTATTACAAAAGCATGAAAGAAACATTAACAGGTGTGGTAGAATTAAATAAAGAATTCATTCTGAATGAATTATGCACCATGGGTTGGTCAGAAGAAGTCGCCGTAGGCATTCAGGCAAGCATCCCATTGCTTAGGTAGGCGGCGAATGCCGTCCGCAAAAAAAGATTGTGGCTGCTCACTGAACCAAGTGTTTACCACGTTCATTACGTCTGCATCTGAGTGAAATTGTGCCCCCTTGAGAGATTTTTTTTTTAGAGGTCCGAACAAATGAAAATCACATGGTGACAAATCAGGACTATAGGCTGGATGTTGCAGAATTTCCCACTTTTTCCTTACTAATGCTTCCTGCACAATCTTTGCAGCATTATCGTGCAAAAAAAATCACACCGCGTTTATTCTTCATGGCTTTTTGCAGCTTGTCCAGTGTTTGCAAGTAGTGGGTAGAGTTGATGTTGACACCAGGTTCTTTAAAGTTGGCTAACAATAGCCCTTCATGGTAAAAAAATACGCTCAGCATAACCTTACCAGCGGAAACCTGTAACTTGAATTTTTTGGCTTTTGGTGATCCAGCATGCTTCCATTGTATGCTCTCTCCCTTTTTCTGCTTGGCTCAAAGTGGTGACACCATGATTCATCCCCTACCACTATGCGGAAGAGAAATGCACCACCCTCCACTCTGTAACGCAGCAAGTGGTTCAAACACTATCCCATGCGTTCCTCTTTTTGGTGGTCGGTCAACATCCGTGGTACCCACTGTGAACACACCTTCCGATATAGAAGTTTCTTACGAACGACCTTTTGAATTGTCCCCACTGACACATCAAGTTCTTTCCGCCAGGGAACATATGCTTCGACAACGGTTCATCTGTACTGCTGCATCGATTTTGGCGATGTTTTTTTTTTTTTTTCTGTTGCAATAATATGCGCTTGACCCGGCCGTCGAAGATCTGTCGTGAACTGACGTCCTTTCCGAAACATTTCGTGCCCAGTCTGTCACTTTTGTCTTCGACACACATTTGTTACCGTACGACACACATTTGTTACCGTACGCTGCCTGCATTCGTCGATGAATGTCCACAAGTCGACATCATTCAAATGAAAGAAACTGAATTTTAAATATTGAGCACAACCCACTACTGGCAACGCCGATCGTATTCTGGTATGAACCTAACTTCACGCGTGATCCGGGACTTGTTTCCGGATCCGGTCAGGGATATGCACTACTGACGAGCTCAAATGAGAGCGAAACTCGAGTATAGTGCTTCCATATTGACGTGGATAGGCCTTAGGTTCATACCAGAATTCGATCGGCGTTGCCAGTAGTGGGTTGTGCTCAATATTTAAATTTCAAATCCCGAAACAACCAAATAACAAAGAAACTGAATTACCGCTCTTTGAGCTTCTTTGGACGGATTTTGGATCAACCCGGCCATTTTCTCAACGGTCAGAAACAGAACCTGTGCATCATGGGACGATAAGCACATGCTCTTTTATTCATTGGTCAGTACTTATCACATGACTATGACATGATCATGTTCAACGTACGCAATTACGCGCGGTGCGGCACGAACGGATTTCAAATGAACGCCCCTTATAAATGTTATATAGATGGGCCCACTTGACAACAACAACAACAACAACAACAACACACACACACACACACATGTGTGTGTGTGTGACAGACAGAAAAAACAGACAGAGAAAGAGAGAGAGAGAGACATAGAGAGAGATAGAAAGAGAGAGAGAGAAGAAATAGCAAATAAGAGAGATAAAGACAGACAGATAGTCGGACAGATAAGACACATTTTACAGAGGCTGTCAAACACAAACCAACAAAGATGCACTGATGTACAAGGTCACACCGATGACCCCGTGATAACAAACGATGCACCGAGAAACTGACACACGCACGAAAGCAGGGCCGTAGACAACAACGATTTCCCCGATAGCGCTAATGTACGTGATAATACCGCCCTACTCATCCTGTTGAACAACCACAACCACTCATGTAAAGTTAGTAGTTACACGAGCGAACATCAACATCATCATCAAGTATTTTAGTGTGTGGGCCGGAAGTGGATCTTTCTTATCACTCCATCCACTAATTGTGTGACTCTCTATAATTCAATGTATTGATTTATTTGGTTCGGGATTTGAGGTTTGAAGATTGAGCACAACCCACTACTGGCAACGTTGATCGTATTGCGGCCAACCTTCATTGTGGAGACGACATCTGATTGGTTGAACATTGATGAAGGTAGCAGTGATGATAGCAAGAAGGATACACACAAGACAGGTAATATTGTGAAAGACAGTCTGATTGGTGCATGATGCAACGAGAATTGGCGGGGAGACAGACAGACAGGCTTGCAGATAGATGTGTGGTTGGATGGACACGTATTACACAGGAAATTAATTGGTTGGGTGGACAGAGAGAGACATAGGGGCTGATGAACTGATAGATCATGAATAGACGAATGAATGGATTGAGAGAGAGAGAGAGAGAGAGAGAGAGAGAGAGAGAGAGAGAGAGAGAGAGAGAGAGTGTGTGTGTGTGTGTGTGTGAAAGAGAGAGAGAGAGAGAGGAAAACGAAAAGACAGACACACAATCATACCGACAGACAGAGAGATGGATGGATGGGTAAATGGACGGACGGACAGATAGATCAATAGACAGGCAGACAGATATCGTAAACCAGACAAACACACATACACATTCACAGACAGACCCACAAAGCCAGTCTAACCCAAAGATGGGCGGTCACCAACTGACACACTGACCCACTTGCATACTGACCTGTGTTGTGGAGGCATTGAAACTGATGCCCAGGACGGAACAGATCCCCAGGCCAGCGGCTACTGACAGCGACACCAGGATGACCCCTGCCATGCCGATCCCGCTCTGGGACTTGACCGCATCATTCCACCGCAGCAGGGACACGCAGGCGTAGATAAACTGTTGTGGGACAGAGGAGGAGTTTTACAGTACGGTTACTTTTTCAACATCTCTCTCTCTCTCTCTTCCACTCAGCCTACTTTTATCTTTGTCTCTTTTGCCGTATTTCAGTGTACTTGCATCCCCCTCCCCCTTCTCTCTTTCGCTGTCTACTTACATCTGTGTATTTTTGGGTAACATGGTGTACTTGCATTTTTCTGTCTCTCTGTCTCAATCTACTTTTATCTGTCTATATTTTTCCTGATCTCTGTGTACTTGCATTTATCTCACTCACTCACTCTCTTTCTCTCACTCTCCCTCAATCTACTCTCCAAAGACTCACCATGAGCACGTATCCGAGGACCACTCTGGTGACGCTGATCTTGGAGAAGTCCTTCATCATGTCCAACAAGGATGTGTAGGAGAAGGCATACAGATTGTCCTTGTTTGTTTCGTTACCAAAATTGTTGATCACCTGGGAGAAGAATATCCAATAACATTCTTGTAAGAAGAGATTACAATTAAAAAGACATCATTTATAACAGTCGTTAACCCGGTCAACAAATGCCCGCAGAAGTCGGATGTGTCGGCCCAACGGCGCAAGAACGCAGCTCTGCTGTAAACAGGCACAACGATATCACGTCCGAAAAAACTCTCTGGATGAACGCAGAAGAAAAAAGATTTATGACAACTGGGCAAACACCGGTGCAATATAAGTAATAATAAAAGGAAAAAAAATCATTAACACAAGTTAGAGAATATAAGTATTTGTTCAGTGCGTTTACAGAGAATGAAAGACTAGACAGAGAAATAGAAACGATAATACAAAAAGCAAACAACATCAACTATCAATTAGCGCCACTCCGGAAACATCCCAAACTCAAGAAGCTGATAGATGCTGTATTCGTCCCCTGGCTGTGTGACCAATGCTAGACACGTGGTCAATACCACGCGGCCGAGTTCTCTTCCCGTGACATTTCCTGGCGCCAATTTTAGGCTCTGTTTGCACGTTTCAAATCTGGGAGATTAGTTGACAAGTGCAAAAGCAAAGGTTAAAGAAGGCACGAAGATCGACTTCTTTGATTTATCCCATATAATTTGGTCTGTTTCCACAGGGAAGCCTGCCGAACAAAGCACAAACTCTGTAGCTCCAGCGATGACCCTCACTGAGTCTCTGAGAAACCCACACTCGTGAATCAAATCACGGAGTTTGGAATCGAGCCCACAACCTTCGTTGCGCAAAGAAGGTGGTGTAACAATCCTGCCACAGAGTCTTGCAGCAGACAAGTGTAATAACCATTATATCACCAAGACTCATATTAACTAGCATTGTAAGAGTTGGTATTCTTGAGCAAGAGTTAATGTTTTTGAGCAAGAGTTGGTGTTCTTGAACTAGTTGTGGTGTTCTTGAGCAAGAGTTAGTGTTCTTGCGCAAGAGTTAACAATATACAATAACAGAAAGTAATGCGGCCTTACAGACCATAATTACGGAACACAAAGACAACTACTATGTTTTCTGTAAATGTGTTCTGTAAAGCTGCACTACTTTGTGTTATTTTATATTGTTTTTTTTTAAATTTTACATTACTTTGTGTTATTTTATATGTTTTACATTTCCACAGTTGTACCGCATTTCAACTAATTTTATTCACACTTTGGGCAAAAGTTAGTGTTCTTGAGCAAGAGTTAGTGTTACTGAGTAAGAGTTAGTGTTCCTGAACAAGAGTTAGTGTTCTTGAGCAAAAGTTAGTGTTCGTGAACAAGAGTTAATGTTCCTGAACCAGAGTTGATGTTCTTCCATACCTGTGAGAACTTCCTCTGGAATGCTTCTAGAACAGCCCTAGCCTTTTGGTGGGTCCAATCAATCCCCGCCACCTTCTGTGTGTCTTCATAGTAGTTGAACAGATCCTTGGCGGCCATGAGCTGAAGGATTGACTGGTAGGCTTCCACTCTGTGGATGTCAGATTAAACGTTTACATGAAACACTGGAACCTGCCACTGGGTATGTGATGTGCTAGGGCCATCATTTACTTGAAGCACTGGAACCTGCCACTGGGTCTGTGGTGTGCTAAGAACATGAGATTAGGTGGTCAGTCTTTCTTCCCTGTAGTGAGCAGCAAGCTCAGAATTCAACCCCTGGCCCGACTGCCCTCATGCCAGCTGGTGTAACGGTCAGGCAGTTGGACTGACAATAATGCCACTACCTGCATCAAATTGCTGGAAAACTTACTCAACAATGCTTTTCTTTTCCTCGTTGGCTCGCTTTGAACTCAAGCGTAGTCCATACATGTGCTAGTACTTCTAATGCACTGGACTGATTTTTGGGTGTGGATTAGCTTTCCCTATTACCAGTGTCCTTCGCCATCACAAGTAATTGTTAATTTACGTCTTCAAGTCAAGCATAAGTCATACAAGTATATATACGAAAATGAATCAATGAAAATGTCTTTTAGTATAGTGGATTGAAGGAACCTATGACAGGTCTAGAAAACCGGTTGGAAACTTATTTGATCCTAGAAACATGCTCACTGATTCACGAGCAAACTGGAGGAAGGGCGTTAATCACAGGCACTGGAACCTCAATAACCTCTCCCAACTACGCCTAATGGCACACGTGAAAGACAACAACAAATATACTACAGGGGGGAGGGGATGGTTTGATGACCATTACGAACCAACAGGACTCACAGAACCTGCTGAGACAGGCATGTTTCCTCCACAGTGGCATGCTGCAATTTCAACATCAAGGGCGAGAAGCATCTGTTGGATCTTTTCCCCAGGACATGGGGGGGGGGGGGGAAGTGGGCTGAGTGGTCTAGGGGTATGTTGGCCGCCTCGAGTGCTGGAGGTCCCGGTGAGGGCCGGGATTTTTTCACGTGGACTTCTAGTAACACAAATTTCCCCTGATCTCTGGGTAGTGAGATCGGTCGCCCGTGTGTATTGTTGCGCACGTAAAAAATACCTTGGCAGTAAAAAATCGAAAAAGAGTAGCCTAATAGCACTGCGCGGACAAAATTTCGAGGTAAAGATCTACTCAAAGTATTTCAGGATCCTCGCCGGTGCTACGGAGTTCGTGCACTGAGCTGAGATTCTCCGGACTCAGGCTTGAGTTAGGAGTAGAACGGAGCACTTATGGGTTATACCCGTGTGCCGTGATGTTGATCCGTCGACTAAACTAAACTAAACTTCCCCAGGACATGCTGTTGTGGTGGGAAACGAACAGGCGGACAGACTGGCAGGGTCCGTGGGGTATTAGTACACGATGAGGCAGCCGAGGCCAGGGCCTTCTGGGATCTCGTGTATAGTGTGACAGCACAGATACATCATCATAGCCCAGAGAGAATGGTGCGGCAGGCAGTGACCAGAGAATCTGGCCGACACTCAGTACTCCCAAGACAAGCCAGACGGACACATAATCAGACTGCAACCAGTAGTCAGAATTACTACTGAGACTCTTCGCTGGCTGTTGAAGATGAGGACGGGTCACATATGGGAATGTCCTGAGTACAACGACGTTGGTCTTGGCTCAACTCAGCGCAACCAACAGGCAAGAGTCGTTCACAAAGAAATAAGGAAATAACGCGCACGAATAACGCATTCATTTAACCGCAGCCGGCGTTTATTATTTCTGCAACAATGTTTAATCTTTCTGCTTCTAACGTATATAATGGTGGGTATCTATGGGTGCGTTCCCCCGCACTACACTCGCAGACTCGGTACACCAAATGTGTGTGTGAAACATTTGCACGTTCGCGCACTCGGATAGCAAATGTGGGTGGTATGATGAAGTCAGAGGTTAACGATATTTACACGTGATTTCCATACCGACATAAGGCTGTATACGAACAACCTCGCGAATAATACGTGAGGGTTGTAAGAATAGCCAGGATATTCTTATTCTTCTTTCGTTGGCTTGAAACTTATTGTCTATTTCTGCAATGTTGTCTCTTGTTTGAAATTGACGGTCTTTGTTGTTGTTGTTGTTGTTTTTTGTTGTTGTATAGTTCAGTCAGTGGCCCATAGATTTTCTCTTCCACTGTTATTTCTCTAGGCCAGAAGGCTTGCCTGGATATGTCGTAATTTGGGCAGTCTTGGAGTATTTGCTCTGCTGTCTGCGGCACTAATCCACATGTGCACATGGCTGATTCGGCAGTCTTGAATTTTGTATACATGTGGCCGTGTAATTTATCGTGTCCTGTTCTGAGGCGCAAATTAATTATTTGTTCTGGTTTGTCCTTAAATTAGTAATCGTTTGGTGCTGGTGTTGGTCTGATAGATTTCATCATTCTTTTCTTTTGGTGGTATGTATACCGAGGATGCTGCCGAGTAGAAGAAATAGGAGGATATCTGTGTTGTTTAAAGGGAAACCGTGGCTAAGAAGTTACGGTGGCAGGCTTAGAAGGTATGGGGTTCGATTAGGGTTCTTTTCTTCAGAAATCATTGGGACCTATCACATATTCGCCTGATCTCTTGGGTAGTGTCCTGACTTTCTCGATAAGGGCGAAAAACAGATTACGAGTACCAAAACGTGCATGTTAAAAACCCGTCTGCGAATTGTGCACATTAAACAATATCAGTCGCAACCAGTAGGCCATAAAGTCAATGTTATGGCAAAACTGGTTAAAGAAAGCCTACCCACGGGTACATAGAGCCCGTTACCTTGATTGGAATCTGACCCAAGAAAGAAAACCTTACAAAAATGCGAGCCTAGAGTCAGGCCCACTGACCTGTAAAGTTCATACCCAGGAGTAACGACGAGCCTAGAGTTCGGCCCACTGACCTGTAAGGTTCATACCCAGGAGTGACGACGAGCCTAAATTCGGGCTCACTAAGCTGTAAGGGGTATACCCAAGAGTGACGACGAGCCTAGAGTCGGGCCCACTGACCTGTAAGGTTCATACCCAGGAGTGACGAACTTCTTCTAAATAGTAGCGAAGAGGAAGGGGACATCTGTGTTATTTTTGCCTTGCTACCTGGACTGCTAGCGGTTGTTGTGGCGAAGGGGTTGCGAATGCAAATCGCAATCCCGAATACCGTGTTTGAAATACAGCTGCGGGAGATTTAGAAGCAGGCCGCATTGCCTTGGTTTTTACACAATGGTATGAGTGCCCGTCGTTCAGAAAGCAATGGCAAACAATTGAACGTAAACTTGCCAAGAAATCACAAGCAAGCAAACATGCTTGGGTTAACTGCAACGTCCTGTAAAGGACATGCAACTAACTAACCTAAACTGGCATGATCGCAAGATGAGGACAGGGGTTTACGCCGGCCTATGACAACTCTTCGTGATGCGCTCTATACACAGAAAAGACGTCCAAGCTTGCCACAGTTCTTTGGATCGTTATGTCTTTCCGGAGATGTTAAGTTACAGTACCAGTCTTGCACACCCAGCAAGGTTTTGATCTTGGAGATAAACGCCGTCCCCGGGACAATGGTAGATGGGTACAGGGATCGGAAGAAAACCCACATCCGCCGCCCTTGGAGAAATGCGAGCCATTTTCTGGGCACAGACGGTCTCACTGTTCATCGGTCTTAAGAGGTAACATCAAAGTCTTCCAGAGAATTCTTAAGAAGCCGAACGACCGACCGACCAACCGTCCGTCCGACCGACTAACCTATCATCCGACCGACCAACCAACCAACCAACCGTCCGTCCGACCGACTAACCTATCGTCCGACCGACCTACCAAACAACCGTCCGTTCGACCGACTAACCTATCGTCCGACCGACCAACCAACCAACCAACCAAGCAACCGTCCGTCCGACCGACTAACCAACCGTCCGACCAACCAACCAATTGTCCGACCGACCAATCAATCAACCGACTGACCAACCAACTAACCTACCGTGTGACCGACCAGTCAACCGACCGATAGTGATATAGCAAGCTTTAGTACAAGAACAAAATCAGAAGCAGGCAGTTACTGCAACTATTACTACTAGTACCACCAGAACAACAACAACAACAACAACAACAACAACAACAACAACAACAACAACCTCACCAACAAGAACAACAACAACACGAACAACAACAACAAGAATAACAACAACTCTACTACTACTGTTGCTGCCGCCGCTGCTGCTGCTGTTACTACAATACGCGAACACTTAAAAATACGTCATTTTCGAAACGAAAATAACTTACAGTGGAAAGTACGTCAAGTTTATTGTCCCAATTTGGCAGTGATCAATCAATCAATCAATCAATCAGGTGCCGTCTCCAAAATGAAGGTTAGCTACAATGGAACTCCAACACTGTCTGTCTCTCGCCCTGACTGTACATTCTGTCAGGCTAATGTTCGTCCATCTCTTGATGTTATCTTCCCACTTGTGTCGTTGTCTACCTCTTGCACGCTTGCCCTCAACCTTGCCTTCCAGTATAGTTTTTAAGGTGACCGAAATATTTCAATTGTCTCCTCTTTAGTTCTTTCATGAATTCTCTCTTCATTCCCAGTTTTTCTAGAACCTCTGCATTTGATGTTGGCAGTGATAAAGGCAGCGAATAGAATACACAGTGCGGGGAGGTTAACCCGGTCAACAAATGCCCGCAGAAGTCGGATGTGTCGGCCTAACGGCGCAAGAACGCAGCTCTACTGTAAACAGGCACAACGCAATCACGTCCAAATAAAAAACTCCGGATGAACACCGAAGAAGAAGAAGAAGAATACGCAGTGTGCTGTCTTATGTCTCAGACTTTTTACACTCTTGGTAATAAATCTATTGTGATATTTCGCTTCATGGTAAAGTTGTCATTCTATTATTTCGGATAATAGATCTGAACTCGAGAAAATGTTATACAAAGCAACAACAATCAATGCAACAACAACCAATGCAACAATAACCAATGCAACAACAACAACAACAACCGACAAACTGCAAGACAAACAAATCAACCTACCGCACGATATGTCCTGTCTTGTTTCTCTTGACCCCACCAAAGATGAGATCTTGTTCCCAAGACATGTACTTAGTGGCGAACCCAATACATCCCTTGGTAAACTCCGTGCCAATATCCGGCACTTGCTGCGAACCCAATAAGGAAAATAACAAACTTATAAGTGACACAGCACACCCGATGGAGAAACTAACAAAACAGGTAAGTGACACAGCACACCCGATGAGGAAAATAACAAAACATTAAGTGACATAGCACACCCGATGAGGAAAATAACAAAACAGATAAGTGATATAGCACACCCTATAAGGAAAATAACAAAACAGATAAGTGACACAGCACACCCGATGAGGAAAATAACAAAACAGATAAGTGATATAACACACCCGATGAGGATACAAACAAAACAGGTAAGTGACATAGCATACCCGATGAGGAAAATAACAAAACAAATGATACAGCACACCCGATGAGGGAAATAATAAAACAGATAAGTGATATATCATACCCGATGAGGAAAATAACAAAACAAATAAGTGACATAGCACTCAGTTGAGGAAAATAACAATCGTGATGAGTAAAATATCAAACTGGATGCAAATACTAATAATAATAATAATAATAATAATAATAATAATAATAATAATAATAATAAGGCCGCAAGAGCGAAGCAACAACAAAACATATGAGTGAAATAACAAACCAGATATGATTGTCATTTGTTTCTTACAGTATAACAACAACAACAAATAACGAAGACCACTAACATAACAATAAGAGTAAAAACAACACCGAATGAAACAACAGCAGTAACAATAATTAATACAGCACAAAAGAAACAACAATTAAGGCAACAACAACTATACAAACAACAACACCATCACCAAAATCACACATCCAACAAATACTCTGTTGTTGGTATGTCTTATAGCTCTGAAACTTTGCCAGGGCAGCTGCCTCATCCTCTGCCCTGAATAATTTCCAAACGCCAATGGATGCTTAACGCACGCACGGGGACCTCCAGTGGTTCGTCCTTATCTATGAAGATTAGGTAACTGCTGCGTACCTCCCGGGCATAAAGTTAATTGTTGCTTAGATTTCAGACCTACTGTTGCGCACTGATAGTCAACGTAGAAATATGGCGTGGGCTTATCGAGTGACTGGCTGTATGAGGACGGCTTATAGTTAAATGTAGACGGGAGTTTCGAAGCGTTAATCAACAAGTATGCAGTAGAAGGCCAGTGGTTATTTAACTGCTTTCAGCGGGCATCTGGTGAGATTAACGACGCATTAAAAATGAGAATTGTCAAATGTTATGTATATTCAACATTATTATATGGCGCGGAGGATTAAACAATGAGCAAGCAATTAACAGGTCGAATAGAAGCCATGGAGATGTGGATATACAGAAGAATATGTCGTATTTCATGGAAACAAAAACAATCAAATACAGAAGTTCTAGAAAAACTGGGAATAAAAAGAGAGTTGATGAAAGAAATGAAACAAAAGGGGCAAGTGAAATATTTCGGCCACGTTAAAAGACATAAAATCTCATAAAAAGCATACTGGAGGGTACGGTTGAAAGTAAGCGAGCAATAGGCAGACAACGATACAAGTGGGAAGATATCAAGAGATGAACGAACAGCAGTCTGACAGAATGTACAATCAATGCGAGAGACAGATAGTGTTGGGAACACATTGCAGCCAACCTTCATTGTGGAGACGGCACTTGATTGACTTATTGAAGCAAGCATCATCGGACTGCCGGCTTGCTGGCCTAGAGGTTAGCGACTTTTCTCCGTAATCTCGTAGGTAACGTGACGACGGTGAGAATCAGCAGTGGTTCGAATCGCGTCGGTAACTTACGGGGTATGTGAGCCGGCCGCCCAGAAAGCAATGGAAACTACTGAGAGTAATCTTGTCAAGAAATCAACAGTCAGCTGAAAGATGCTGATGTTGACAGCGATGTCCTGTAAAGGATACAAACATTTATTTATTATCCTCGGACTACTGATATGGCAGGGCTTTTCTCTTCCACGAGGCAATAACTAACGGCCTGGATCTAGTGTGTATGGCATGGATCGAGACACCCCAGTGGCTGATATTTGGCAGAGAGGACCGGGATTTTTCCACGTGGACTTTTAGTAACAAAATTTCCCCTGGTCTCTGGGTAGTGAAATCGGACACCCGTGTGTATTGTTGCGCACGTAAAAAAATCCCTTGGCAGTTGGAAATCGAATAAGAGTAGCCTAACGGCGCTGCCCAGGCAAAATTTCGAGTTAAAAATATATCCAAAGTATTTCACGATCCTAGCCGGTTCTATGGAATTCGTGCACTGAACTGAGACTCTCCGGTTAGGAGGAGAACGGAGCACTTATGGGTTACACCCGTGTGCCGTGATGTTGATCCGTCGACTAAACTAAATTAAGAGAGAACTAGACATCTACAATCTTTGAAAGGAGACATCTACAATCTTTGAAAGGAGACACTTATGACCATTTCGTTGACGTACAGCGAGCAGTAGGCTAGAGACCACGTGTGATTGTGCACTACGCAAAATAACACTACTAATCGTTTCATCCTCATTATGCACTGTTAGTAAACAAGGTGTTTTTAAAAAAAAATCTTGAAGCTATTTGGTTCAAGTGATGTCGGCGCATGACTACATAGTCTAGTTCAAGTATGTCCTATGATGATCTCCGCATTTTCTCTCTTCATCTGCCAAATACCAACCACAACTCCCTCTTACCAGCCTTCCAGTATTACTCCGACACACTGTTCGGGCATCGGTCTTTCCCACACATAATGGGGAGCCAAACCAGCCGAGCAGTATTGCCTCTCGCAATTTAACTAGACAAAAAAAAAAAAAACCACAGAGGTGTATGATCAGTGGCGTGGCGAGGGGAGGGGAAGGGTGGGGGAAATGCGGGCGTTCATTGGAAAGTTACGTCTAGTTCACTTGAGCGATAACGTAATACTAGACATTCGCTCTGCCAAGACATTTATTCTTCAGATTTTATTTCCTCGCACCAAGGTACGGCTCGTGCCCTCCCATTTGCGCTCCTCCACCCGAAGCCGTTGGCACATTATGGGGTGTCAGGTTTTGTGTGTGCCGCCCAACATTGGGCGCTAACAGACAGCAGGTAGTATCGTCTACTGTCATAAGGTAGCTCAATCATATCTGACTAAGACCCGCCTTTGTCATGTAATCCACGTACCAATATTAAAATGCACAGAATGTGAATGCACGAAAGAAAAAACAAACAAACTTACACTTGAATTATAGTTGGCTGCGGTTATGGGGCATTCCGGGTCCAGTGGGTTGAGACAGGGTTTCTCCTGATAAGCGGTCGTGATTCCAGCCTGGGAAAACAAGATAAGTGTATGTGTTAGAACATACAGATCAAAACGTATTAGGATGAGGGGGTTACGCTGACAATGCCATCAGTCGCGTCGGGCGGGGGTTCCAAGCCTGCACTTATCCTTCGATACGGGAGGGACAGACCGATCACCTATTCCTCCGTGCACTTGTGTCTATAAAAACTCCTGCAAACTTCACATGTCTATAAAAACTCCTGTAAACTTCATATGAGTCTATAAAAGGGGCCTGCTTCCAAATCGTCTGCAGCTGTGTTTCGAACGTGGTATGCGGCGCTGCGAATCGCGTTTGCAACAGCTTCAACACAGCGCCGGGGATAATATGTAATACGATATCAATTATACACATGTCTTAGATAAGTAATACGTTATCAATTATACACATGTCTTAGAGGGTTGAAGCAGTCAAAAAAAAAAAAAAAAATAGAACACACCATCAGAAGGGTCTGAACCGAAACCTGTCAATGAATGATTCAACGTGTCAGAACGCATAACAAATGTACGTAACCCAATAAGACACAGTGAAAGATAAAAACACCCACTCAAACCAAAAAACAAACAAACGACCAGACAAACCACGACATGAATAGGATAAGATAAAATTAATTTCCCGCTGGGTTGACATCGTGGGATAATTTATGTTTCTAAAATCAAGCGATAACACGGAGACAAGGAAGTCGTAGAAAAACAATCACACGGAGACAAGAAAGTAAGAGAAAAGCAATCATATGGAGAAAAGAAAGTAAGAGAAAAACAATAATATGGAGAAAAGAAAGTAATAGAAAAACAATCATATGGAGAAAAGAAAGTAACAGAAAAACAATCATATGGAGAAAAGAAAGTCATAGAAAAACAAACATATGAAAAAAAACCAGAAAGTCATAGAAAAACATTCATATGGAGAAAAGAAAGTCATAGAAAAACAATCACATGGAGAAAAGAAAGTCATAGAAAAACAAACATATGAAAAAAAAAACCAGAAAGTCATAGAAACACATTCATATGGAGAAAAGAAAGTCATAGAAAAACAATCATATGGAGAAAAGAAAGTAATAGAAAAACAATCACATGGAGAAAAGAAAGTAAGAGAAAAACAATCATATGGAGAAAAGAAAGTAAGAGAAAAGCAATCATATGGAGAAAAGAAAGTAACAGAAAAACAATCATATGGAGAAAAGAAAGTAAGAGAAAAGCAATCATATGGAGAAAAGAAAGTAACAGAAAAACAATCATATGGAGAAAAGAAAGTAACAGAAAAACAATCATATGGAGAAAAGAAAGTAATATAAAAACAATCATATGGAGAAAAGAAAGTCATAGAAAAACAAACATATGAAAAAAAAAAAACAGAAAGTCATAGAAAAACATTCATATGGAGAAAAGAAAGTCATAGAAAAACAAACATATGAAAAAAAACCCAGAAAGTCATAGAAAAACATTCATATGGAGAAAAGAAAGTAACAGAAAAACAATCATATGGAGAAAAGAAAGTAATATAAAAACAATCATATGGAGAAAAGAAAGTCATAGAAAAACAAACATATGAAAAAAAAACCAGAAAGTCATAGAAAAACATTCATATGGAGAAAAGAAAGTCATAGAAAAACAAACATATGAAAAAAAAAACCAGAAAGTCATAGAAAAACATTCATATGGAGAAAAGAAAGTAATAGAAAAACAATCACATGGAGAAAAGAAAGTCACAGAAAAACAATCATATGGAGAAAAGATTGATTGATTGATTGATTTAAGAATTGACATCACAGCATTCGGGGCATTCCCATAAGCGCTCCGTCCCCATCCTCAGCAGCCAGCAAAGAGTTCCAACACTAATAGTACCAGTAGCAATCTGATTATATGTCCGTCTCGCCTTTCCTCTGAGCGTTGAGCGTCGGCCAGATCCCCTCGTCACTCCTCGCTGTCTCATTCTTGCCAGACCACGGTAATCCATTTGCTCCTCCGAGGTGTGCACGTGCTCCCACAAGGCCGCAACCACGTCTGCCTTGTCATGCATCAATACTCCACCAAGTTCTGCAGAGCCAGCCAATCTGTCCGCCTGTTCATTTCCCAGCACACCGGCATGCCCCGGAGAAAAGATCCAGGCGATGCTTGTCACCCGTGACCTCCGAAGCGAAGCAAGCCACTCCGCACGAAGCCTGCTTGTCCTCACCTTCGTCGGCATGCTTTCTGAATCAGTTACAATCACGAGATATGTGTGTGTGTGTGTGTGTGTGTGCGTGTGTGTGTGTGCGTGCGTGCGCGTGTGTGTATAGAGAAAAGAAAGTCTTAGAAAAACAATCACATGGAGAAAAGAAAGTCATAGAAAAACAACTTGTTTTTGCATATCTCTTACAGGACGTTGCAGTCAACATCAGCATTTTTCAGCGACTGTTGATGTACTAGGCAAGATTACGCTCAGTAGTTTGCCATTGCTTTCTGAGCGACCGGCTCACATACCCCGTAAGTTACCAACGCGGCGAGAACCGATACCGATTCTGGCGCAGGTTACGTTACTCACGAGAATATAGGGATTACGAAGAAAGACGTTAACCCCTAGGCCAGGGAGACCGGAAAAACAACTACACAGACAATAAAAAGCAATAGAGAAAAGTTTGCCGTTGCTTTTTTAACGTCTGGCACTCATAACATTACATGAAAATATCAACGCAAGGCGCTGTGCTGCCAAATGGCTCGCAGCTGTGTTTCGAACGCGGTATGCGGAATTGTGAATTTCATTTGTAACCCCTTTGTCACAAAGCTGGCTGGCTAGAACATTACTTGATGAATATTTTTTGGGGAAAGGGACGACAATGGCATAGTGGGTTGTGCGCCGGCATCTAGTGCGGTTTGGTCAAGCAAACATGCACCAACACCAGATAACCAGTGTTCTGGCAGCAAGGACAAGAGATTCAGCACTCCCCCGAATACCGGTCCCAAATTATTTATTGTAAAAAGTATCCCTTACAGGACCTCACTGGGTGATTATATTCATTCCGGGGCGATATGCTGATTCAGAAGCGATATGTACAGTTATTGAGTGTTTGGTGGGCGTGTACGTACGTATTTCCACATATAAATGATATAGGTATACACTCCGATGACAGTGAGGGTCCTCCGGGCCCAGAAACATTTATTGTACCCATCGATCAGTCTAGCAGTCCACCACACAATCAATAAGTGTACATAATAAATAACGGTAGTTTCAGTGGGGCCGGTCTCTCTGGCTGTGGGGTTACAACACTTTCTCTCTGTAATCCCGTTTATCACGCAGAGTCTCGTAGCGGAGCGAGAGCTGAGGCGGTTCGACCCCCGCTCGTGACTTGCGGGATACTCAGCCGGCCGCTCAGAAAGCAATGGCAAACTACTGAGCGTAATCTTGCCAAGAGATCAACATACATCTGAAAGATGCTGGTGTTGACAGCTAAGTCCTGTAAAAGGATATGCTAAAAAAAAAAAAAAAAGTTTCAGTGGCGCCACAGTCACAAAGAACATGTTTTCGGACAGTATTTACAACTTTTGTGCCACAATTTCCACATATAACTGTCAAATATTATTGGTAAGTACGTTGATTTTCTCAGTAATATTTTAGTTCGTAGTGTTTTAGTTCATATTGTTTTTTATTATATTAACTAATGAGGCCCTGTAAGGGATACTTTTGACAATAAATAATTTAGGACCGTTATTCGGAGGAGTGCCCGAGATTCTTAGATTGTATCCATCTAATCAAGAACAGCCGGTCTCCGTGGCAAAGCTGTTATGGTCGCGGTTCGTAATTCCGCTCACCTGCGTTCGAAACACAGCTGCGACCGATTTGGCAACAGACCGTGTCACACCGGGTTTTAACGTATTGGTATGGGAGCCAGTCGTTCAGAAAGCAATGGCAAACTATTGAACGATAACTTGCCAGGACATCAACAACAGCAGTGCTGGTATTGACAGCGATGTCCTGTAAAGAGGATTGTAAAAAAATAATCAAGAACACAGACAGCAAACATGCGGGAAGAAACAAAATCGACTGCGTTGCTCTGCATGACACACGATGATGACTGTACTTACCCGTTTCTTCTTCTTCTTCTTCGTTCATCCGGAGTTTTTTTTCGGATGTGATTGCGTTGTGCCTGTTTACAGCAGAGCTGCGTTCTTGCGCCGTTAGGCCGACACATCCGACTTCTGCGGGCATTTGTTGACCGGGTTAACCTTCCCGGGGGTTTCTTAGGACGTTTGACTCTCACTGTTGTGGTGTTATCCCCCATCCTAGCTGGCCCATATAGAACAGCCTAAGAGATCCTGGTCAGCCCTCAAGGGAAGGCAGGGGCAGACCATGGGCATTCCCCGCCATCCAAGGAGGCTTCCATACTTGCAGAGCCAACACACAGCGCTCTGGTACTGGGCTCACCCAAGGAATCGTCACGTCCTGCACATGGCTGCTTAGCCTCACTTCCGTATATTGGGCCTTCCGTTCACCATAGGCTGTTCTACCGGAAACCAGAAGAATGCAGTGTGCAGATGACATCCACACAGTGAGCTTTCGATTCGGACTTTCCGCACAATGGATTTGCTATCCGAGCAACATTCCATTTCGTGCCACTAGGACACTTTTCCACCTTTTTTGAAAGCCCACACAGTGAGCTTTTGATTCGGACTTTCCACATAATGGATTTGCTATCCAAGCAATATTCCATTTCGTGCCACTAGGACACTTTTTCCACCTTTTTTGAAAGCCCACACAGTGAGCTTTTGGTTCGGACTTTCCACGTAATGGATCTCCTATCCAGCAATATTCCATTTCATGCCTCTGGGAGGCTTTTGTAACCGACATACCTGTGGTATGAAGTGTGGCAGTCTGAATACTTCTTCATACACCTTTAAATGTCAACCTGTATGTAGTTAAAGTAAGCTGCGGTCAACTTGAGCTTGTTGATATCTCCATAGAGCTTGTCCTCAAAGGAAGCAGGTGTGGGCCAAAATATCTTTCTCTGTTCTGCATATATTGGGCAATCCTGAAGCAAATGTTTTGCTGTCATTTTTCCAGTTCGACAATTACATTCATCGGTATCTCCTATCTTTAGTTTATTGAACAAGTGGTATTTCAGCCTGTTATGTCCTGTGCGGAGTCTGAAGATTGCTACTTGTTCTCTTCTGTCGAGTTTGTAATATGCATCATCCTTCTGGTGGCCTGGATGCTCTGATTCCCATTTGGTTCTATAGGTGCTTTTTATCAACCTCTTTGCCTCGTTATAGGTTATGTCTATGTCAGGCTGTGGTAGTCGTCCGCCCTCTTTTGCCAGTCTGTCAGCCTCTTCATTTCCAGGTATACTGCAATGTGATGGGATCCACTGTATTACAACTTTTTTGGATTTCTGGCATAGACCATGGAGTGCTGCTCTTAGGTCAGCTATTTCTGTGCTGTTATTGCTCTTCAGTATTGAGACAGCTGACTTTGCATCTGTGAAGATAGCTATTTGCTTCTCTTTATTTTCCTCCATCAAGAGCATTTCTGCTGCAGTTTTCAGAGCCTCTACCTCCGCTTTGAAGTTACTTGAAAACTTTCCAGTTGCCACTGAATGTGTTTTTTTCACTCCATTTTTTAAATTTAGGAGAATTCCTCCTCCTCCATTCTCTATTGAATTTTTGGCTGATCCATCTGTATATGCATGGGTCCAATTGCTGCTTGGGTAATGTTCTTTTATGTAGTTTAGGGTTATTTCTCTTCTTTCGGTTTCATGCTGAGTGTTCTTTTTCTCAATACCAGGAATGTTTTCTATCATCTCAGGCAGTTGCTGCTGTCTCCAAGCTGGGAACTTGTCTGCATTGTAAATAGGTTTGACTGTTGATATGTTAAGTATGGGATCTGCCCTAATTTTTCGCTTTGCAGTTTCTACAAAGTTGCTACGCTTCAGTCGTCCCTTTCCAAAACCACTAAACCTTTTATACATAGGGTGGTCTGTCAATCTTCTAAATTTTTCTGCTTGTTGCTGGGCTCTGCTATCTCTTCTATCCTGCATTGGTTGTAAACAAGTGATCTTTTCTAGTTCATTAATAGGCGTTGTCTTCAGGCTTCCAGTTATGATTCGCATTCCTTGATTTTGGACTCTACTTATTTTGTTAAAGTTTGACTTAGCTGCTGTTGCCCAAGCTGCAATGCCATATTCCAGTACTGGCCTCACCCGTCCAGTATATAACTTCTTGAGAACTTTCTCATCTGCTCCCCACGTTGTACCAGCAAGCTTTTTCATGATTGCCATTCTTTGCCTTGCTCTTGTTCGATTTTTCTCAACCTGTGTCTTCCATGTCAGGCGACGATCAAAGGTGACTCCTAGATAGTTTGGATTTTCTTCATGGCGCAATATTTTTCCATTCAATACCAGCTTAGGTTGCTGAGTTTTAGTTGAGAGGGAGAACACTGTGCATGTTGTTTTCTCCTCACTTATCTTCACTAGCCATGATTTTGACCAGTCCTCTAGCGCTAATAGGGCTTGCTGTATTCTGCTGTTAGCTGTACTAATATATTCTTCAGATGTCCATATGGCTAGGTCATCTGCAAAGGATGATGTGTGTACTCTGGCTGAAAAATTTTCTGTGATGTCGTTTATATATGCTAGGAATAATGTTGGTGAAAGAACTCCTCCTTGGGGGACACCTTGCTCCAACAGCATCATTTTGCTGGTTTGTCCTTGTACTTTTGTCCTGGCAGTTCTGTTCTCAAGGTAGTGGCTGATCCATTTATACATTTTTCCACAAACATGCATGTTTTGCAGTTTTACTTTCAGTCCTTCCTTCCATACTTTATCAAATGCTTTTTCTAAATCTATCCAGACTGCTAGTGTGTGCTTTTTCTCTTGGAAGGCATCCTCTATTTCCTGAGCTATATAGGTTATTTGATCTTCAGTGGATCTGTACTTTCTGAATCCTGCTTGGTGTGGTGTTAAGAGTTTGTTTTCTTCCAGATGCCATGTTAGCCTGCCATTGATAATGCGTTCCATTAATTTTCCTACACAGCTAAGTAGACTGATAGGTCGATAGCCATTTGGTTCTTCCAGGTCTTTTCCTTTCTTTGGGATTGGTATTAGTATAGCTTCTTTCCATGCCTGTGGGACTATTCCCCTCTTCCAGCTGTAATTTAGGACTGCTAGTAGTTTCTTTTTTGCCTTAGTGCCTAGTCCTATTAGCATTTCATTTGTGATTCCATCCTTTCCTGGTGATTTCTTCTTTTTTAGGGTATTCATGGCCTGTTTCATTTCTTCCATTGTTAGATTTGCCATCATATATTCTGCTGCTGTCTCTGTATTTGTATGATGTATCTGTTTATCTTTGATTGCTTTCTTCTGCTTGGTTGTAATATCAATGTGGTTTGCATTTGCATAGTGTTCCATTAGTGCATTTGCAGCCTTTTTTCCTGTAAGCAAGGCATTTCCTTGTTTAATTGTTATTTGTTTGTTGCTAGGTCCTTCATTGTTCATGGCTTTCACTAGTTTCCATAGTTTGTTTCCATCCCTGTCAAAATTCAGGTTTTCTGTTTTTTCCCTCCAACAATCTCTTGTTGTTTGATTTACTGTTCTTTTATATTTTGCTGAGATGGCTTTGAGAGAGATGTTCGCTTCAATTGTTTGTTCTCTCTCTGCTGTCTTCCTGGCATCTTCAACTTTGTCCTCCAAACTTTGTAGTTCTTCAGTCCAGTATGGTTTGTAATTTTTCCTCGCTCCTCTTGGAATGGACTCCGTGGCTGCCTGTATTATCGCTCTGTTTAGACTTTCCACCATTTGCTTTATGTTGCCATATCGTGTATTTATGTTTTCACAATATTTGTCTGTTAGTATGGCAAATCTGTCCCAATCTGCTCGTTTGTAATTCCAGCGGGTCAAGGGCTTTTGCTCCTGTGGAACATACTCCATATTCATTACAAGCTTGATTGGTCTGTGGTCACTACCTGCTAATTGGTCCAGCACATGGCGATCAATTTTGTGGAGGATGTCTCCTGTGCAGAAAGCTAAGTCTGGAGTAGAAGTGGTAAGCCATCTTCTGGAGTAGAAGCTCGGTGTGTCATCCGCTTTGTTGAGTAGATGGAGATTTGAGTCTATTTCCCAGTCCTCCAATTCTTCTCCTCTTTTGTCAGTATCTGGGTATCCCCATCTTTCTGAACGGCTATTAAAGTCTCCGACAATAATGCAGTTTGTGTCAGTTATTTTCATGTTTGAGAGTGTAAGGTCCTTATCTGCTGGGCTATACAGATTGTAGATTCTTATTTTCACGTCCTTTATCATTATATCAACACCTATAATTTCCGTTTGGTTGTCAGAGATCACAGATACTTCGCTGCAAGGTATTGTATTTCGTGTAAGTATTAGAACTCCTCCTTTGTGTCCTTCGCGGTCGAAACGTGTGGCCTGATATCCTCTGACTGAGAATTTGTGATTGGCGTTGAGGTGTGTCTCTTGAATGCATGCCACATCTATTCTATCTTTATGAAGACGCTGTGTTAGGGAGTCTTTCTTCTTGTAAACTCCTTCGGCATTCCACTGTAGTATGTTGAGTGTCCGGGGTATTTGGTCAATAGCTCTTAACCTACTCCTCTGTGCCTTGACTCCACAGCACAGGGGAAGGTGACCACCAGTAGTCATGGGTGGACCCCCTCGAGGCAGGGGGCCCGGCACTATCGCCGCCTGATGGGACTTCACGGGATTAGCACCATAACGATTAATTTTGATTTGTGACATCATGAATTAAGTTACGTTGCACTGCTTTGTCAAGCCTGTGGCTCAGTACATACGATTTCGACAAGCATTTATTCGGGATGCTTTCCCTAGCCTTTGACTGTCCCCAGTCTACCTACAAGGCAGCAGGTTTTACGTTGCACTGCTTTGTCAAGCCTGTGGCTCAGTACATCCGATTTCGACAAGCATTTATTCGGGATGCTTTCCCTAGCCTTTGACTGTCCCCAGTCTACCTACAAGGCAGCAGGTTTGTGTGTCTCTTCGTCTGGTCCCTCTCCCTTGACCTGTCCGACATGGGTGGCCCTACCAGTAGCTGTGCTACTGTCGGCATAGCTCTTGGGGTCATTGGGACGCACAAGCCCCTCTACCTCGTCACGGTGGACACACAGCAGAGGGGTACTTACCCGTTTGAACATATCTCTCATGGCATTCACAGGAACATGTGTCTTCGCCGACTCCAGTTTCTTCAAAATGCTCTCCGGGTTCAGATTTTCCCAGCTGATGTAATCCGGAAGACCGGCCACTCCACTGCAAAGACAAACAATCATGGTCATAAACTTTTAATGCTTTCACTCTACGTGCAGCGTATGAGGACACAACTCTACAGAGTACATTGACAGCATAAACATCAGCGAAGTGATTGTGTGTGTGTGTGGACATGAACTTCTAATGTATCGACTCGTCCCACGAACGGGGACACGACTCTACAGATTACAGTGACAGCATTTAACATCAGCGAAGTGATTTGTGTGTGTGTGTGTGTTTTTTTTTAATGCACTTGGGAGTCTCCATGGCGAAGTGGTTGCGTCGCCTGTCTCGCCTTCGAAGGTCGTGGGTTCGATTCCGGGCTACGTCGTTCGGTTCACGAGAGCATTTTTCTCGGAGACTCCTGGGGGTCGTCGCTGGAGCTACGGAGTTCGTACTTTGTGTGACACTTTCGGCAGACTACCCTGCGGAAAGAGACTGAGCCATATGGGATAAAACCCGGTGCAATGAAATCGATCTCCTTGCTGCTTACACCCTATAAGACCCTTTATGTAGTTGTATATGTATGCTATTATTTGTATGCTGACGAAATCACTGACCACAACGTCCAATGTGTCACTGTGATAGATATAATTGCAACATTAAATCAAAACAAAGGACTTAGTCTGAATAGCAGAAAAATAGATGTAGCTTTTTTACAAAGAAAAATTGCGCATCCCAAGGCAACATCACAGCGAATGGAACCAATCTGAAACAAGTCAATTTATTTAAGTACTAGCTGACACGGCCCGGCTTCGCCCAGACTCTGGTGGGGAGCATCTCATTTAATTCATATAAGTAGTCATATAAGCTCCCGTTCCCGACTGTCTGTCTGTCTGTCTGTCTGTCTATCTATCTGTCTGTCTGTCTGTCTGTCTGACCCGGCCCAGCCCATGGTGGAGAGCATCTCATTTAAATCATATAAGTAGTCATATAAGATCCCGTTCCCGACTATCTGTATGTCTGTCTGTCTTGGGTAAATGGAGGAGGGAGGAGGAAGAGGGAGGTGGAGGAGGGAAGAGGAGGGAGGAGGAGGGAGGAGGAGACAGGAGGAATAGGAGGGAGGAGGAGGGATTAGGAAGAGGAGGGAGGAGTAGGGTGGAGGAGGAGGGGGAGGAGGAGGGAGGAGGAAGAGGGAGAAGGAGGGAGGAGGAGATCGCAGGAGGAGGAGGAGGAGGAGAGGGAGGAGGAGGAGGGAGAGGGAGGAGGAGGGAGGAGGAGGAGAGAGTAGGCGGAGGGAGGAGGCGGAGGGAGCAGGAAGAGGGAGGAAGAGGGAGGAGGAGGAGGGAGGAGAAGGAGGAGGGAGGAGTAGAGAGTGGGAGGAGGGAGGAGGCGGAGGGAGGAAGAGGGAGGAGGAAGAGGGAGAAGGAGGAGGGAGGAGAAGGAGGGAAGAGGATGAGAGGGATGAGGAGGAATGTGAAGGGAGGAGGAGGGAGGAGGTAGAGAGAGGAGGAGGAGGGAGGAGGAGAATGGAGGAGGAGGGATGAGGAGGAGAGGGAGGAGGAGGGGGAGGAGGGGGAGGAGGAGGGAGGAAGAAGGAGGAGGGAGGAAGACGGATGAGGGGGAGGAGGAAGGGGTAGGAGGGGGAGGAGGAGAAGGGAGGAGAAGGGAGGAGGAGGAGGGAGCAGGAGGAAGGAGGAGGGAGGAGGAGGAGGAAGAGGGAGGAGGAGGAGGAGGAAGAGGGAGGAGGAGGGAGGAGGAAGAGAGAGGAGGGAGGAGGAAGAGAGAGGAGGGAGGAGGAGGGAGGAAGAGATAGGCGGAGAGAGGAGGAGGAGGGAGGAGGAGGAGTAGGGATGAATAGGAGGGAGGAGAAGGGAGGAGAAGGGATTAAGAGAAAGAGGGGGGAAAGGGGAGAAGGAGGAGGGAGGAGGGAGGAGGAGGAGGAAGAGGGATGAGGAGGGAGGAGGAGGGAGGAGGGAGGATGAGGAGGAGGGAGGAGGAGGAGGAGGAGGGAGGAGGGTGAAGGAGGAGGAGGGGGAGGAGGGAGGGGGAGGAGGAGGGAGAAGGAGGAGGAGGGAGGAGGGAGGAGGAGAACGTAGGTGGGGGAGGATGAGAAGGGAGGAGGGAGAGGGAGGAGGAGAGAGGAGGAGGGAGGAGGCGGAGGGAGAAGGAAGAGGTAGAAGGAGGAGGGAGAAGGAGGGAGGAGGAGACAGGAGGAGGGATTAGGAAGAGGAGGGAGGAGTAGGGTGGAGGAGGAGGGGGAGGAGGAGGGAGTAGGAAGAGGGAGAAGGAGGGAGGAGGAGAGAGGAGGAGGAGGAGAAGGGAGTAGGAGGAGGGAGAGGGAGGAGGAGGGAGGAGGAGGAGAGAGTAGGCGGAGGGAGGAGGCGGAGGGAGCAGGAAGAGGGAGGAAGAGGTAGGAGGAAGAGGGAGAAGGAGGGAGGAGAAGGAGGAGGGAGGAGGAAGGAGGAGTAGAGAGTGGGAGGAGGGAGGAGGCGGAGGGAGGAAGAGGGAGGAGGAAGAGGGAGAAGGGAGGAGGAGGGAGGAGGTAGTAGGATGATTGATTGCCATCCCACCAGGTTAATATGTTATCGCGGACCTCAGAGAGAACTGTCTATGTAGAAGACCATTTCCTGGACGTACGTATTTTGGGAGGGGGAGGAGGGAGGAGGGAGGAGGAGGAAGAAGAAAAAAAAACTACGACAGTTGGCATCTCTGGAATGAAAGGAAGGCGTGTAGAAAATTTCATCTCAATCGGATGGGCCGTTCGCGAGCGTATAAAGGACATACGGACAGAGATACATAAATACATACAGAGATACATACGCACATCCTAATTTATATATAAGATTTGGGTACTTTTAATTAATCACAGCAGATGAAAGATGTATTAATAACGTTAAATGTTGAATAGTCCAAGCAAATGTATAATTTCATTAGAAAAAGAATATTTCCTGCGATTTATCTGTCCATCAAGGAAAAGAGACCGTAAGAGCTATATTGAGCCAATATTGATGAACGGAAGCGAATCAAAGACAGCTATCAGACAAGAGAGGAATTAAGTGGAAGCTGCAGAGATGTGATGTTAGATAAACATGAAGAGAACACCGAGGACTGATAGAATGAGCAATGGCGATGTCTTGAAAGAAGTTCACTCACAAAGAGAACTGGTTCTTCGCATCAGAAGAAGACAGTCCACATTCCTAGGGCATGAGCAGGGGATAGCTGGAGTATGTCGCCGAAACGGGGAAGCGGAAGGGCGAGGGGAAGCCAAGAAAGAAGATGCTGGACAATTTAACATCATGGCATGGAGGAACATTGGTATCAGACATGATTGGCAGCACAAAATACAGAAGGTTGTGGAGAGACGTGATCTTCAACGTCAGACAAGGCGTAGTTTAGGACAACGGTTATGTTCTGTTAAAACTTCCCAATTAAACTTCTCATTTTCGTTATTTACTCATCAACTTTAGAAGGACATGGGGAATTCCCCAATTTTTGTGCAAAACTCTTTTGCACCGTAGAGTTTTGTAACCATGCATATACAGATGGCTCAGCTAAACAACTCTACAGACAATGAAGGTGTGAGGGTCTATGATATCAGATGCAGTATGCGTGTGTGTCGGAGGTGTACCTGTCGCTGCAGATATGGCGGAGGATTGTGACGTTTCTTTATTCCGGGTCGCAGTATTGTAAATTTGTTTGAACAATCCACAAAGAAAGAAAGAAAGAAAGAAAGAAGGAAAGACAAAAAGAAAGAAAGAAAGAATAAAAGAAAGAAAGAACGAACAAAACGAAATAAATAAATAAAGAAAGAAAGAAAGAAAGAAAGAAAGAAAGAAAGAAAGGCAGACAACCTGGAAAAGATTGAGAGCAGAGTTGTTGACACAGAGGCAAGAGAAAAAAAATACAAAAGGGAAGAGAGAGAAAGAGAGAGAGAGAGAGAGAGAGAGAGAGAGAGAGAGAGAGAGAGGCATACAAACAGAAGGCGCAGAGAGGTGTATACATTAAACAAACACAGAAAGGCAGACATAAGCAGAAAGAATCAAGAAAAGACAGAAAGACAGACAGAAAGAATCAAGAAAAGACAGAAAGACAAACAGACATAAAAAATGGAAGAAGGAAAGACGATGAGGAGACATACATATACTCTCTCTCTCTCTTTCTCTCTCTCTCTATATATATATATATACACACACACACACATACATATAAACTCGCATATATCAGTGTTAATTGCAGGTACTTTACACGAAGTCGCAATCAACTCCATCATTTAATGACTGCTATTTTCTAGGCAATTCTACATAATGCCATTACTATCTGAAAAAAAAAAAAAACAACCGACGCTCATACCATTTTGAAAATCAACGCAAGGCTATCTGCTTCCCAATCACCTGACTTTGTATGTGTGTGTGTGTGTGTGTATAGTATATGTGTGTGTTTGTGTGTGATGTGTATCATCACCATCATCGTATGTCATGCCGATAAGCGTGGGCGGTCATGTTTCGCCATCTCACACGATGACCAGAGTGGTGGATCCGCTCTTGCCTTAACCATGCCAGGTGGCCAAGCCATCCATATATTTACTTATCTTTTCCCCTCAATCTCGCCAGTTGTCACCAAGTTCTCTAGTTTCTTTCGTCTGGTACATATTTAAATGAAAATCCCACTAATCATCAAGTAAACGAGAGAGAAAAGAGCTGTTTACAAACTCCAAATTTTACCAAAGAAAACGCCCACAAATTAAAGTCAAACCACGACAACAAACGAAGAAACAAGAAACCAACACCCACATATAGCACACCGCAGCAGCCATACATCTACGGGAGTATCTACAGTTGCCTGTATTCAGGTGATCGTTCCGCTTGTGTGGTTGCACTGACCGCACTTCACGCACCGAGCTTGTGATGTTCCAAGAATGTGCAGTGTTTGAGAGCAAGTCGTCCTCATATTTTATGACGATTGCTCTGGCTATAGCAGTGGTTCTCAACCTTTTTTTGGCTCGTGCACTCATTCACCATATGTTCAGAACGTCATCCCCCTCCCCCCCATTTCGCATTTCCTCCCTATAAATTACCCCCGCCCCTACACAATATACGTAAAAATGGAAGCTAAATTTAATAACACTTACTAGGACAAGCCAGACGTTTACATAACACGTGATATGCGGGTCTACTTATGTTATAAAACGAATTTCAGAAGGGCGAGAAATACAGAACCGTAAAGTATGAAGGGAAAAACAATATCACGTAATCAGGTCTTGTATTAACGCGACCGTGAAATAATCTTAATTCTCCCCCTCCCCCATGGAAACCATAAAATTCCATACTGGGGGGGGGGGGGGGGGATTTCGCCACCGGTTGAGAACCACTGGGCTGTAGGATCGACGTTAAGAATGGTGCTTCTATGTGATCAGAAACATTAATGTTGGGGAATATCTCGCGCCAAGACTTCACTTGTTAAACTATGACCCGGGAAGGTTAACCCGGTCAACAAATGCCCGCAGAAGTCGGATGTGTCGGCCTAACGGCGCAAGAACGCAGCTCTGCTGTAAACAGGCACAACGCAATCACATCCGAAAAAAAAACTCCGGATGAACGAAGAAGAAGAAGAAGAAGAAACTATGACTGGAAACTGCCAAGAATAAATGCAACGTCTCAGAAATTCAAAACAATGTTTTCCCCTCTTGAATTTGAATAACGAAGAAACAAACAATAGATTTCACGATTTATTGCCTGGAAAAGACTTGTTAGACAGTATAAAATTATGATTCTAGATAATTCAAATTACTGAGTGAATTTTTGTGTATATTTCAGCTTCGGGGATTTATCTTATTGCTTTAGTTTATATTGTGTGATTTCAGCAGTATGTACTTGACGAGATGCAGTGAAATATGCCAGACGATACCTCACACTGTTTATATTTCACATGAAGGCGATTCCTCCCGTGTTGTTAGATTTCTCGAAAAAGTTTAACTAAATAAGACAACAGGACCGGAGACAACGCACATCATTGTCGCAAACCTCTCTTGACTTCTTCAAAAATATTGTCCTAGTGTTTTGCTGTCTTGACAGATGACAGTTACTGGGCTTTAAAAATAGAAAATAAGACATTATAATAACCTCTCCATAGCACAAAGTCTGGGCAGAATTGTAGAGACCACACGTTGCCCGTTCAACATGATCCCCCACTCGACCTGCCAATTCCAATTCCAATTCCATTTTCAAAACAAAAATTCCAAATTCGGTCTCGTCTAACCTGCTTCCTCAGCGGTGGTTATTGTTGACAGCCGTGGTTTTTGTGGGTTTATTCACCCTGATTCAAGTGGAGTCTCTGTGGCGAAGTGGTCAAGCCGTTTGACGTTTGACTCGTGAGCCGAAGGTTGTGGGTTCGATTCCGGGCCGCGTCCTTCGGTTTACGAGTTAAATGTTTCGGAGACTCCCATGGGTCGTCGCTAAAAGCTACGGAGTTCGTGCTTTGTGCGACGCTTTCCGTACTACGGAAAGAGACCGAGCCATATGGGATAAAAACCAGGTGCAATGAAGTCGACCCTGTCGACTTTTAAGCGACTCTTTTTTTCACCCTGATTCTTATCTTGTGCGCTCTTTCGAGTGAGTCCTATATCGGACTGGTTATGTAAGCGTTTGTGTCTGTGACGACAGCTGGGGAATTGGTCGGCGGCTATCCTTTATGCTCGTTTCCTCTTGTGGTTTTCTTTGTTGGTGCAGGCTCCTGGCTCGTCTGGCTTGGCTGGGTGCAGTCCTTATAATGACTTTTTATTTGGTCTTTTTGTCTCCTTTTTGTGTATTTTCTGTAGGAGCTTTTCGACGTTTTCATTTTCCTCGCCCTGCCAAGTTTACTCCTGAGAAAAGACAACACCAATACATCTGCAACAAGGCAAGCTGCAGAAGCTGTCGGATCAGCAAAACAATGCTCAAACTGTCCGCCTTTCGGAGCTTCGATCATAGATAAGGTACCGACCAAGGCTTAAGGCCTGGTCTGCCCAGCCATGCCATTTGATCTTTAGGTTGCAATTCCTCGACACAGATTAAGGCTTTGACCCTGCCAATTG
Source organism: Cepaea hortensis (assembly GCA_963921405.1). Classification (NCBI taxonomy): domain Eukaryota; kingdom Metazoa; phylum Mollusca; class Gastropoda; order Stylommatophora; family Helicidae; genus Cepaea; species Cepaea hortensis. The sequence continues at coordinate 103,347,848 of OY992885.1, read as the reverse complement.
CCCTCCTCCGCCTGAAACCGTTGGCACAATGTGGGGTGTCGGGTTTGGTAAGCGCCGCCCAACATTCGGCGTAACAGAAAGCAGGTAGAACCATAGAACTGCCATAGAGTAGCTCAGTCATATCTGACTAAGACCGGACTAACGCTTGTCTCAAGTAAAATTGCCTATACGTCACAATCAGACAAAAGGGGCTTGATGTGATTGAAACCCCCTGAAAACGACATATAATCAAAAAAAAGGGGGGGGGGGATTCATTAGAACGGCAGCGTACGTTTTCAATATATGTTTGTTACAGTTTAAAGTTCTTTCTAGTTAACTGAGACAAATTAACATTAACGGCTACTTCTAAATAAAGTGACTTAAGGAAAGTACATTCGACTGGATTTGAACCCCAGACTTTTCCAGCTACACGCTACACCAGACTTCTAAGGGCTAAGTATTTGATATACGATTGCATATCTATTTCACTACAGCTCAATGTTTGATAAGGGATTACCCGTTCAGTGTTTACAGCCGGCGGTCACGAGACAGGCCAGAATGCCGCATGGAACGAAATTACCGGAACGGCTTTTACTCCAGCCACTAACTGACTTCATTTATCAGAAACGTGGTCGTGCCGGACATAAATGGACCATAAATCCGCTGTGGTTAAGCCGAACGATTTATTCCTTCACTAACATGGCATTAAACGGGGCAAATGGTCTATAAATTTACTCAGATTAGCAAGTCCGGTGTAGTGAAATCTATACCGTCTGAAGAATCCGACGTTTCTTCCGCGCGTCTCGAGGGAACTCGCTTTATGAGTATTGAAACGAACGTACGACAATGATAATGCTACTGGTTTGTTGCGAGTCCTCTGGAAGACTGAGTCTCGGCTTTTAAGTCCGGTGCATTGAGGTTCATGTCGTCTTAGTTCTAAAAAGGTTGGCATCTATCGGGGCGTGGTCCGTGTAGGAATTTGTATCCAGGCACGGTACGAAAGACCATCGCTACGGGCCTGCTGCTTTCCGAGCTCAGAAACCAGTGGAAAGTGTCAGACCTGTGTTGGAACATCACATCTGTAGAAAGGCATCCTAGGATGTATATAGGCTAGGGTTTAGCCCGGCAGACACGGACTGGATGGGATTAGCCTCGGGTTGGGAATATTCCCTTCATGGATTGTAGGTACCACAGTGTGAGCAGAAGCCAGCTCAATGTACAGAGGGAATTCATCATCATCATCACTATTATCATCATCATCATTTGACGATAAGGGGGAGGGGAGGATGACGAGGAGGAGGCGTTGTATGTATTTCAGTGTCAACAGAAGCCAATTAAATGTACAGAGTAAGAGTGGGTGGGGGTGGGGCGGGGGTGACAGGAGAAGAAGAGTAGGGCGATTAGGAGAATGGGTGTTAAGTAGTTGAGTGTGAACAGCAGCCACCCAGTGTATAAGAAGAAGAAGAAGAAGAAGAAGAAGAAGAAGAAGAAGAAGAAGAAGAAGAAGAAGAAGAAGAAGAAGAAGGTGGTGAAAGAGGAGGAGGCGGAGAAGGAGGAGGAATAAGAAGAAAAAGAAGAAGAAGAAGAAGAAGAAGAAGAAGAAGGTTGAAGAGAAGAAGATTCTGCAGCAGAAGGAGATAACAATTCCCCAAAGTGTTAATTAATTAGCAGACCAACAACCATTCCACCGCGGCTGATGAATATACACAAGTAATAAGTCTAACTGACCGAAACTGACCATGGCTGGCAGATAACCTGAGTCCATCTTCGCCAGCCACAACTGCAGACATTCAAGTCTAGACCCGGCAACGTCTGCCTCAGCAGTGGGCATCAAAGAAGTTCTGCCGGACAACCTCGTCTAGACTAAACAATAAACCTACCAGCTTGACTGCTACCCTAGATAAACTTGTGATCCCTTGGCTCAACTTGGGGTTTGGCTGTCAGAAACAAAGTGAGCCTGAGGTTCGGGTTTTCAGATTACACTGACCGCAACTCTAACTGCTGTCGGAAGAAGTTCTCTTTGCTTTTTTTTAACAGGTTAAGAAAGAGTCTGGGAGAACAGAAAGTTTCCTGCCAAAACAAACCTTTTGGCTATAAACAAAGTGTGGATTTATCTGCATTTTATCTGGCCTGGGTGCAGAGACGGTAATCGAAAATGCAAACCCGAATCACCAAATTATTGTCAACTAACACTGTCAGACTGGCCTTGGTGGACCACAATGAGCCGAAAGGCACATAGTGGTATTAAGAGGCTCTTTAAATTAAAAAAAAAGTCCTGGTCTATCAAACCTGCGTCCTTAGTACTCTTCTTTATGACAGAGAAGCCTGGTCAAGTTACTCACACCAAGAGAAATGTTTAAACAGCTTTCATACTCGGTGACTGCGAAGGATATTTGATATTAAGAGGCAAGATCATATATAGTGAAGTATTGGAAGGATCGGCTGGTGTGACGGTTTATTCCATGCTCAGTCTTCGTAGACTTAAATGGACAGGGCTCATTAGGAGGATGGATGATGGTAGAATACCAAAGGACATCTTTTTTGGTTTATTACAGATAGATAAAAATTATCGGGATCAGCCTCTACTGCGGTACAAAGATGTGTGTAATAAGGAGATTATTGATACAGGCATTGATATTGCACCTTGGGAGAAAGTCGCCGCTGGAAAAGATCAGGAATAGAATAAAAACACGAGAAAACGATTACAGATAGGTCTCAGACTGAGCGTGTGAGACGTCAGATGGTGCGTGATGATGGAAATGACCACGTGTTCACATGCATCCATTGTGGACAAACACTTCAGTGCGAATTGATCTGATCAGTCAGACTGGCTAAGGCCATGGGTTGTAATTATTATGCGTTGTTTTAAGCACCATAGCCTGCCAGGAAGGAATGCTGACATTGCAATTAACAGATTTTGCTAGGTGCCAATCAGTCATACGGTTGGCTTGTGATTTACTAGGCAATTGTACTTTCATAGTTTGCAATTACTTTATGAACGAGAAGTCAACATTTAACTGATTCAGTGCCAACAAAAAGTAGGTTTGGACCAAATATGAATCACAATCAAATGAAAAAGAATTATAATGTAAATTTCCTTTCACCGAGCATTGGAATTGTGGAAGATACCAGAAAATAAAACAAATAACACGATGACTGTAGTGCGACGATATATCATCCTTATGTCCAAATGGTAGGTCAGATTATCCTTCAACACCAAATCAGCTAAGCCCAACTACCGGCATATGGATCGAACCCACTTCACCGCCGTCGGAAGGGAAAGTATAAAAGTGTTCTCAGCTCTCAGCCATACCGACATCTATATAATTAACTGCTACAGAATATAACACAAGTGTGCTTCTCTTTGTCGTCATCATCATCATCATCATCATCATCATCATCATCACCACCATCATCATGTGCCATGCCAATAAGCGTGGCGGTCATGTTTTACCATCTCTCACGATCACCAGAGTTGTGGATCAGTTCTGTGTTCTTGCCTCAACCATGCCACATGGCCAAGCCATCCAGGTAATTACTTCTCTGCCTTTTCCTTGTTGTTTCCACCCTCAATATTGCCAGTTGTTATAAAGTTCTATAGCTTATTTCTTCTCATAATGTGCTAAGAACATCTTGATTGTCTGTGTCTGATTTATCTAATCGGTTTACGGTTTTCATTTGTTTTTTGTAGGACTTGCTCTTTGGTTTTTCTGTTCTCTTTCACATGGCACGAAATTCCATCAGACATTCGGGTGGAGCCTGTTGACGAAATTCCATCAGACTCGAGTTTAGCCTGTTGACGAAATTCCACCAGACATTCGGTGTAGCCTGTTGACAAACTCCCACCAGACATTCTGGTGGGGACTGTTAACGAAATTCCACCAGATATTCGGGTGGAGACTGTTGAAGAAATTCCACCACATTCGGGTGGAGACTGTTGAAGAAATTCCACCAGACATTCGGGTGGAACCTGTTGACGAAATTCCATCAGACACTCGAGTGTAACCTGTTGACGAAATTCCACCAGACATTCGGTGTAGCCTGTTGACAAACTCCCACCAGACATTCGGGTGGAGACTGTTAACGAAATTCCACCAGACATTCGGGTGGAGACTGCTGAAGAAATTCCACCAAACATTCGGGTGTAGTCAGTTGACAAAATTCTACCAGACATTTGGGCGGTGCCTGTTGACAAAATCCCACCAGACATTCGAATGGAGTTTAGTTTAGTTTAGTTTAGTCGTTGGATCAACATCACGGCACACGGTTTAACCCATAAGTGCTCCGTTTTCCTCCTAACTCAAACCTGAGTCTGGAGAAACTCAGCTCAGTGCACGAACTCCGTTGCATCGGCGAGGATCCTGAAATACTTGGGTAGATTTTTAACTCGAAATTTTGCCCGGGCAGCGCCGTTAGGCTACTCTTTTTCGATTTCCAACTGCCAAGGGATTTTTTACGTGCGCAACAATACACACGGGCGTCCGATCCAGAGACCAGAGGAAATTTTATTACTGGAAGTCCAGGTGGATTTTTTAAATAAATCCCGGTCCCCACCGGGGCCTGAACCCGGGATCTCCAGCACTCGAGGCGAACAACATACCTCGAAACCACTCAGCCCCCCTTTTTCGAATGGAGCCTGTGGACAAGGACCTGCCTAACACCTGTGGAGGAACCAATGACAATCCTAATATGCTTCTTCGGAAATATGAAGTTCTAGTAGCGATAGTGCACATCCATTGGTTTTTGTGGTTGTGATGGGTGAGGGGGGGGGGGGGGTCTTCTCAACAGTCCCCGTGGAGATGGCAATTCGTTACCCGGTTGAGGGGAATTCCCTACACCAACCTCGCCGCGATAGACACAAACCTGAAAGGCTGAAACAGCCACCAATTGGGACTTAAAGAGTAAGTCTTATCTACGATTTACCAACCAACCAACCAACCAACCAACCAACCAACCAATAAACCAACCAACCAAATAACCAACAAAACTTGTATATGCGTAGCGTGCTGTAGGTCTTTTCGGGACTGCTGTCTGTTCCACTTTTCCCATGGTGCAGTAAGGAGCATTTTGTGTGTTATTCGCTAGCATAGGAACGGAGCATTATGGGGTGACCCGTTGCCGTAATGTAGTAGCTGTGACTAACGACTAACTAGCGACTAATTCAGTACAGCCGGACTGCCTGAGATTAGCCTAGGCTGGTAATGTGTCACTCATGAGTTTTAGGCACTTCATTGTCTGTAGGCTCCACCCCAATGCTCAGAACGAACTCACTGCCATAGAGCAAAATTGGCACTAACACTCATCGCCGTAGAACAACGTGGGCACTTAAACCCATCGCCACAGAACAAAGTAGTCTCTTACCATTACATAAACATTATGTAATGCAGCAAAGTGACAAAGGCAGCATACATGTTGGGAACGAACTATTCGTTAGATTCCCCAAACCTTTATTACAGCTTACAGTTTGCAAGGAAGAATGCGTACACCGAAACAAAATACAATTAATCACACAAATATAACGCAGAAACTAAGCAGTCCAACTCCACTCTACCTAGGAGGTCCTGTCAGATTTGGCGGAAGATTAAGGTGCAAACGGCGCTTGCTGAACGATGATGTAATAAAATAAACCAGGTCAAGCCTGGAGGTATCTTCTGCCTACCTGGGGATCTGTCAAGCGAGCGAGATAGACTTGTCTCCGAGATTGGCATTTGCGAAAATGGAGTGTAGGCTGATAGATGCAAGGACTAAGAGACACAGATTGGAAGATGGATTAGGGGATCGACTGAGTTTGTTGGGTGGAAAGATGGCCAAGATGGATGGAAAGGCGCTCATTAGCGGGGGGGGGGGGGGGGGGAGAGATAGACGGTGGGGGTACGGTTGTATATGCACAGATGGGTTGGGTGTGGGACATGACAGGTGTGTATGGGCCTTCTCGGTGGGTTAAACATTGTAGAATTGTTAAGGAAGCTGGCAGTGCTTTGTAAGTTAGTCTGTCAGACAGCCAGTAAGTAATTAAGTCATTGAGTAAGTCAGTAAATAAGTAAGGAAGTCGTTCAGTAAGTAAGTCAGTAAATCAGTAGTTAGTAAATAAGTCAGTCAGTCAGTAAGTCAGTCAATAAGTCAGTCAATAAGTCAGTCAATAAGTCAGTCAGTCGGTCAGTAAGTCAGTGAGTCAGTCATTAAATTAGTAAATACGTGAGATCAACATGGTCGATTGGGTAAGAGCGCTCGCTCTTAAACTTCCGGTGTGCTGATGCCGAGTTAGCAGATTCGACATCTACACCGATATGTTGGACTAAAATGTTGACTCCTCGTTCTTGACTTTGGTACCTACGGTATGGGGGTCGCTTGATGGCGAGGGACACTGGTAGTAGGGAAAGCTATTCCACACCCAAACATCAGTCCAACGGACTAGAAGTAGAGCACGTGTATGGACTACGCTGAGTTCAAAGCGAGCGACACATAAACTATGTCCGCTGTCGTGAAATACTGAGAGTTAATGATTCCCAGATAGACGACTGTATACACCGACTGACCAGGTGGAGGAAGGGTTAACAAGCGAAGCAGAAGGGTTAACAAACAACGGGTTGACCAGACAGGTGTTTATAGGTCAAGACAGAAACGGCTAACGGCGCAGGTAAAATATCGAGTGGAAAAATTGGTTTGCGACTAAAGCAGAGAGATAATTAGACAGCACATTGCGGTATGGATGTGAAACGGTTCAGAGCTGTAATTTTTCCACTAACGATGATAATGCAGTCTGGATGTGAGGTGTCCAGCAATGTCAAGGACTATGCGGCAAAGATGACCTATAAAAGAGTGGCTACGTCTTTGTGTCGAGAGAGTGTGTTTCTGAAGGTTCGGGAGAGAAGGATTATGTTAAGGGATTGTGCTGCGTTCGGATGAACGTTTGTGTATCTATTGTGCATTAGTACTCCCAATTCAGACTAGGATGTTTATAAGGTATTAATATATTAGGGTTTAGTTTAGCATAGGAATATAGATGTGAAGGAATAGCATTTACCATTGCTTTCTATTAGTGGATAGTTTAGACTTTGGTGAATTCATATGTCTTATGCGGGTGTTCACTTCGGAAGCCTTGTCATTATGGCTGGAGAAGGACACTTGCATAAGTAGTAGTAAGTGGCAGACCCTTATCACTGGATTTGTTATACTTTTCCAGGTTCCAATCTCCTAGTGAAAGCAGAGAAGAGATGAAGAGGAATACCCTTGAGTAAATAACATACTTACATGGGACCAAACAGAATATGAGCAGGTTTTAAGATGAAGAAATAAATAAATCAATTAAAATACAGAACACTGTATGCTCAAATGAATATACCACTAAAACCCTTAAAAAGGAAAAGAGGTTAACCTGTGGCAAGCAGGGATACTTAAAACTACATACATCTTATATGTATAATGAAGAAAGAATAGACAAGTAAGAACAGTGCTATTACTAAAAGACTATAAGAAGAACTGTGACGATGTGGTGGTGTTTCGATGATGGATACTTATCGTCATGAACCAGATTCAGGTGCATTCATAAACTTACGGGACTTTTATTACGGTACCTTGACTCAGTGGCGAACAGTTTTTTGGTTTCATTCAATAACGGATTTACCATCAGATTCAAGCATACGGATCATCCCGGGTGAGCTCTGTCCTGTTTGATGTGTTGTCCTGTGATCTTGAAGAATGACAGGATGAGAAGCAACACCGCTGATAGACATTCAGAGTTCATATCTGGCAACCACACTAGAAGAACATACCAACTACATAGACAATATCCATACATACACCAGACATAGCTTTTATTAATAAATCTTTTATCTTATCGTTGAAAGGAACTGTTGTCGGAGTATGTGTTGAGGGAATAATAGAGAGAGAGAGAAAGAAATAGATATATGGAATGGAAGACAGAAGAGAGGAGTGTAGACAGAAGTCAGTCAATAATCCCAACAGATACTAAGTTTAAAGATGTGCTTGTTGATTCCAATCTCCTCTCAGGAAAACAAGTGACATAATTGGTGGAGCGAGCGGGGTAGGAAAAATACCCATATGACCTGGAGGCATAACAGGGCATATACATAGAGGGGTACCTGCATATTGGCACAGGCATAGCGGAGTACCTGCATGTTGGGACATACTGATTGGAATAAAAGAAAAAGAAGTATATATTGATGACTTTTAATGGAAGGACGTCCATTGGATATATGGTGCCATTACATTTATGGTAGAAACAGTTCATTAATGCTGGTGACTTTACAGTGAGAAAGTTCCAGACAGAGTGAATGTGGATAGGTGGTAAGACACATTACATACCTAGTCACACGGTCACACGTCTACATAAGTCTTTATCCTATATCTCCTCTTGTGGATGAGAGAGTGGTTGTGATGTACTGTGTGGTGTTGTAGATTTATAATATTAGATAGACATAGATTAATGATATAGGGTCTAACTGGAATATAATTGTATAGTGAGTACTTCTTTACTGCCTTGAGGTGTCTTTACTCAACGTGCTGACTTACCTGCTTTAACTATGGCCACCCCCAAACTAACTACAGCAGAACTTAGGGCCAACGGAGAAGAAATTGGGTTGGCTGGTTCAGACTTAACTGATTACATCCAGGAAAGAGAGCGAGAGATTCGTCAAGCGGAACGAGAAGATCGCAAGACCGAGTGGGAAGTGAGAAGAATAGAGGTGGAGACCAAGCGACTAGAAATGGACCAGGAGACCAAGCGACTGGAAATGGAACAAGAGGCCAAGAAAATGGACCAGGAGACCAAGCGACTGGAAATGGAACAAGAGGCCAAGAAAATGGACCAGGAGACCAAGCGACTGGAAATGGAACAAGAGGCCAAGAAAATGGACCAGGAGACCAAGAAACTGGAAATGGAACAGACTGCCAGGAGACAAGAAATGGAACATGAATACCGCTTGAAAGAGTTAGAACTCAAGACACAAACGAAGGGTGAAATAGATGCAGCAGAAGGAAGTTCATCTTCACCTGGGGCAACATACATGAGTGGACAGGGTTACCATGCCATGAAGTTTCCCTTGGCGGTCTTTGATGAAAGTAAAGAGAAGATATACCAGTTTTTGGATCGGTTCGAGGCTATGGCAGTCGCTATGGGACTGGATAGAACCAGATGGGCTCTTAAATTATCCCAGTCTTTACGTGGTTCAGGGTACGAGGTCTACACACGCCTACCACCAGGACAGGAAAATCAGTATGAGGAATTGAAAGCCGCTTTGATGAAACATTATGAAGTCACAGCACAAACGTATAGGAAGAAGTATAGATCGTCTAGACGAGAGCCGGGAGAACTATTCGCCGCCTACAGTCTGAGGCTGAAATCCTATCTACAGAAATGGATGGACTTGGCAGAATTCAAGAGGGATTATGAGAGTCTCGAAGAGATGATGGTGGTAGACCAGATGCGAAAGCAAATGTCGAAACCTCTCAGAACCTTCTTGGGAGAACAAGGGGCGGAACGGATTGAGGCTGTGAATAAGCTGGCGGAAAGGTTTGTGGAAGTACATGGTGAAACTGAGGAACTAAGTACACAAACCAAAGGTCAGGAGAAACCAGAGAAAAAGAAACCTAAAAACTGGGAAGGAGAAAAAGTGGAACCTTATATAAAGCACACAGAGGAGAGTTCAAAGGTAGGAAACCAGAGCACCTCGAATTCTCAAGCGAAACGACAGTGGTCGGAGAAGTGGTGTTCATTCTGCAAAGGGCCATCTCATAACACGAAGGACTGCAGATCGAAACCTAAAAGTTCTTACTTCGCAGCATGCAAAGTGATTCCTACATCGGTGATCACAGACAAGGCTGAGGTCGGCGAAGGAGAAAGGAACAAAAAGGACACACGGACACCTAGGAAGGGAACAGGGTACACACACTGCCAGTCGATAACACATAATACTGTGGACTGCAGATGCAAGGCAAACGACGCCAATTGCATAACCAACCTCGAGGAATTAAAAGAGGAAGGCAAGGAAACGGTCAAGGAGATGAAAGACACTCAGGACCAAGAGAGACCACCTGTGGTTGAACTGATTGAAGTCAATGGCCAGCAGGTTGTTTGTCTCTACGATACCGGTTTGGAGGGGGAAGCGGTGGTGGACGCCAGCTTGGTAAGCCCAGACCAACTTACAGGGGAGACCATAGAAATACAGCCGGCAATGAGGAGTGCTGTTACCATGACGCTGCCAATCGCCAAGGTGGAGATTAAATCCAGGTACGTCACGGGCATTATTCCAGCTGCTGTATTATCTGACTCCTTATTTCCAATGATCATTGGCACGAAATATGTCTTTTTGGGGATGCCCAAACAGCAAGCCCACAAGGGAACAGTAGTCAGTGGATCTCAAGGGAAGGAAAAAGAGGCAGAGACACTATGCGACAACTCAGGGAGAGGAGAATTGCATACTGCCCAGAGGAAGGATACTACGTTGCATCCTTGCTACAGGAAGCTGCAAAGAAGTGCTGAGCCACCAGAACGGGGACAGTACTTTCTGAAGAATCAACTACTCTATCGGAGAGCTGGGAGGGGAGATAACCTGCATGAGCAGTGGGTGGTTCCAGAGACACACCGTCCTCACATTCTTCAGAGTGGACACATCATAGGCGAGAATCGACATATGGGTGTCAGAGAGACCTTGCAGCAAATATCCGGCCATTATTGCTGGCCAGGAATGACCGGAGATGTACGCCGGTGGGTGAAGTCTTGTTCGGAGTGCCAGAAAGCACCACCCAACAAGCGAATTAAGAGGAAACTAGCTCTTAAAGTGGAAGACAAAGTGGAAGTGTGGAGTCCAGCAGAGACCAATATACTCCAAGTAGGATGGAAAGGACCTTATCCTGTGGAAAAGGTGGTGTGCAAGAACATCTACAAAATACGGATCGGGGAAGAGAAGAAAAATCTCCCTAGACATCTCATTAGGAAATATGAAGAGAGATCCGGGAGCAACGCTTCGCACTTTATGGTGATGGCAGCCATTGGGACAAAGGTTACCAGTCCAGACGAAGACCAGAGATCGCCAGTACAACATAGGAGGGCCTATGGGACAGTACGTGATAGGTCAGATTTACCCAACGACAGGAGGAGGGAAATCACAAGTCAGGGAAAGGACAAGAGTGAAAGTTTCACCGGTAACCAAGTTCAGAAGGGGTGGGTAATGTCGGGAAAGGCGAGAATTACCCAGGACTCTAACCGAAGATGGGCTGACCAGATACAATATCGCCCAAGATGGTCCTGGAAGCAAAAGTCCAGGAGGTTTGGGAAAGACGACTCGGTCCAACGAGGACGAGGCGAAACATCCCCAGAGGCAAAGCCGGGGGAAACTAAGAGGACATGGAAGCAGTGTTACAATCAGGATGGGACAATCCGTCTGTATTGTGAGCCGTCGCTGACGCAAGTCGAAAGTAGGTCGACCGGACGTACAGGAGCGAGGAGCCAACACTAGTTTCAGTCGTGAGTAGTATAGTAGGGTGTCAATTAGAGCGCCTACTGGATAATGTGAGGATCCAATCATATCATCAACACGTGATGTTAATAGCTACTTCGCAGAAGCTCAACGCACGGTGGATGTGATGGACGTGGTTGCTGCAACTGGACTTCACAATGGAATACATCCTTGGTAAGGAGAATGTATGAGCAGATTTCTTATCCAGACATCCAGCTCCGGAGGAAGAAGACTAGGGTTGTGGATCATGGGAATCAAACCTACAGTGAGAAAGATTCGACGCGGTCTAATCTCTTAAGAGGGGGCCTATGTCGTGAAATACTGAGAGTTAATGATTCCCAGATAGACGACTGTATACACCGACTGACCAGGTGGAGGAAGGGTTAACAAGCGAAGCAGAAGGGTTAACAAACAACGGGTTGACCAGACAGGTGTTTATAGGTCAAGACAGAAACGGCTAACGGCGCAGGTAAAATATCGAGTGGAAAAATTGGTTTGCGACTAAAGCAGAGAGATAATTAGACAGCACATTGTGGTATGGATGTGAAACGGTTCAGAGCTGTAATTTTTCCACTAACGATGATAATGCAGTCTGGATGTGAGGAGTCCAGCAATGTCAAGGACTATGCGGCAAAGATGACCTATAAAAGAGTGGCTACGTCTTTGTGTCGAGAGAGTGTGTTTCTGAAGGTTCGTGAGAGAAGGATTATGTTAAGGGATTGTGCTGCGTTCGGATGAACGTTTGTGTATCTATTGTGCATTAGTACTCCCAATTCAGACTAGGATGTTTATAAGGTATTAATATATTAGGGTTTAGTTTAGCATAGGAATATAGATGTGAAGGAATAGCATTTACCATTGCTTTCTATTAGTGGATAGTTTAGACTTTGGTGAATTCATATGTCTTATGCGGGTGTTCACTTCGGAAGCCTTGTCATTATGGCTGGAGAAGGACACTTGCATAAGTAGTAGTAAGTGGCAGACCCTTATCACTGGATTTGTTATACTTTTCCAGGTTCCAATCTCCTAGTGAAAGCAGAGAAGAGATGAAGAGGAATACCCTTGAGTAAATAACATACTTACATGGGACCAAACAGAATATGAGCAGGTTTTAAGATGAAGAAATAAATAAATCAATTAAAATACAGAACACTGTATGCTCAAATGAATATACCACTAAAACCCTTAAAAAGGAAAAGAGGTTAACCTGTGGCAAGCAGGGATACTTAAAACTACATACATCTTATATGTATAATGAAGAAAGAATAGACAAGTAAGAACAGTGCTATTACTAAAAGACTATAAGAAGAACTGTGACGATGTGGTGGTGTTTCGATGATGGATACTTATCGTCATGAACCAGATTCAGGTGCATTCATAAACTTACGGGACTTTTATTACGGTACCTTGACTCAGTGGCGAACAGTTTTTTGGTTTCATTCAATAACGGATTTACCATCAGATTCAAGCATACGGATCATCCCGGGTGAGCTCTGTCCTGTTTGATGTGTTGTCCTGTGATCTTGAAGAATGACAGGATGAGAAGCAACACCGCTGATAGACATTCAGAGTTCATATCTGGCAACCACACTAGAAGAACATACCAACTACATAGACAATATCCATACATACACCAGACATAGCTTTTATTAATAAATCTTTTATCTTATCGTTGAAAGGAACTGTTGTCGGAGTATGTGTTGAGGGAATAATAGAGAGAGAGAGAGAAAGAAATAGATATATGGAATGGAAGACAGAAGAGAGGAGTGTAGACAGAAGTCAGTCAATAATCCCAACAGATACTAAGTTTAAAGATGTGCTTGTTGATTCCAATCTCCTCTCAGGAAAACAAGTGACATCCGCCTTTACTCGGTTTGCCCTCAACTGTTCCTGAAGGATTGCCTTTGAGAGGGTGCCATGACATATGATTTTGCCCAAACCAATCAATTTTTCTGTTATGAAATATGACTTGCCCAAACCAGGCAATCTTTATGTCATGAAATATGACTTGCTAAGACCAGGCAATCTCTCTGACATTAAATATGACTTGTCCAAACCAGGCAATCTTTCGGCCTCAACCAAGATCAAGGTGGTTCTTGATAACCTGTATATTATTTACTTTGATTCTAGTATAGGCAATGTTTAGCAGAATACTCGACACAAGAGGCTGTGGACATATATGTCGATTAACCCTAAACGGCAAGGACTATAGGACGACATGGGACGGATAGCACGCGAAAAGTATTCCTGGAATGCAGCTTGTGTGTTTCGTTCTTTTTTGGTAAATTCTAGACCATGGGTTCTTAACCTTTGTTTTCTTACAACGCCATTCAGTGTTTTTCACTAACCTCTGTGTCCCCTCTAATAACTGGTCTAAGGTATAAAAAACAGGGTACTTAACGATCACCTCTGCGCCCTTCCTCTAGAATTGAGCCATTGCATTACATAAATAAGTCATGGTCCCTAAGGAATGAGCCATGATCCATAAGAAATGAACCACGGGCTCCTTAGAAATAAGTCACGATCTTTATCAAAGGCATCCCCTAGAAATGATCTATGATCCAAGAGAATTGAGCTACGACCCATTATAAATTAACCACGTCCACGCTGAGACCAGCCACGAACTACTAACATAAGCCTTAACCCCGTAGATAATGAGTTATGAACTGCTACACGAATTCATAAAAACAACCCACGATCCATATAAATGAGCCACGACCACGCAGAAACGACCCACGATCACTAAGACATGAGACACAACCACTAAGAAATGAGACACAATCTCTAAGAAATAAGTCAAGATCGATAAAAAGGGTTAAAGACTATGATCAATTTCATTGCACAGGTTATATCCCATATGGCTCAGTATTTAAGCAAAAACCGGCCTGCAGAAAGCGTCGCACAGATCACTGACCCCGTAGCGCCAGCGACGATCCCCAGGGGGCTTCTAAAAGAACTGCACTCGTAAATAAAATGGCAATCAGCAAATAAGCCCACGACTTTGACAGTACATATCAATGATCAATAGGAACTTAGCCATTTCCCCTACAAACGAGTCTTGGTATCCTTAGAATCGTCTCTAAAAAGAAAGAAATACTGCAGTGTAATATGAGGACACATGGGAATGATCTTAAACAAGTGAAACGGTATAACTATCTCGGAACAGTCACAATATCTGATGGGAGTTGAATTGACAAGATTAGACAAATCGCTATAGGAAACTTAGCCTTTTGCAAGATGGAAAATATACTGACCAATAAAAAGATGCCAACTGCAACAAGAAAAAGAGTCTTGAACTCCACACACAACCTGTACTGTTATATGGACGTGAAGCTTGGACAATGATCAGACAAGCTGAAAAGCATCTCATGGCAGTAGAAATGTGGTTTCGGAGGAAAATACAAAGAATACCATGGACAGACAGAAAAACCAATGAGCAAATCCTACAAGAAGCAGATGAAAACCGTAAATTGATTACAGAAATTAGACGTAGACAGAAAAGACATTTTTGGGCACGTTATGAGAAGAAATAAATTGGAGAACTTGGCGACAACTGGCAAGATCGAGGGTTAAAGTAACAAGAGTAAGGCAGGGAGATAAACAACTAGATGGTCTGGCCAAGTCGCATCTCGAGTCAAAAGCAGAGCTGATCCACGACTCTGGTGATCGCTTGAGATGGAGAAACATGACCGCCCATGCGTATCGGCAACGCACATGATGGTGATCCTTTTAAAAAAAAAGGACAAGATTCCCGAAGAAACAGTCACATCCCCCTAATCTAAAGAACCCACTGGATGGTCATGTTCAACCAAGTTCAGAACCACTTCTATAACCAGGCTTTAACTGTCCTTGACTCTCACCACACACAAACATCACCCCGAGGCTGGTGGATTACTTCAGAAGATGAAGACTTAAAACCATCTGTATTTAAGAATGCGTATAATCTCACCAGGACATTGAACAAGCAAACTGAAAGTCCAATAAAGACCACGGAGATGTGGATATACAGACGAATATGTCGCATTTCATGGAAACAAAAACAATCAAATACAGAGGTTCTAGAAAAAAAACTGAGAATGAAAAAAGAATTGATGACAGAAATAAAAAAAAAAGGCAAGTGAAATATTTCGGCCACGTTAAAAGACATAATACTCTTATAATACAAAATGGAGGGCAAGGTTGAAGGCAAGCGAGCAAGAAGTAGACAACGATACAAGTGGGAAGATAACATGAAGAGATGGACGAACATCAATCTGACAGAATGTACAGTCAAGGCGAGAGACAGTGTTGGAGATCCATTGCAGCCTACCTTCATTGTGGAGACGGCACCTGATTGATTGATTGATGATAATCTCACTGATTACGGATTGACCGACGTGATTTTATGACAGTTTGTGGTTGATACAAAAATGGTCGTCAAGCTTGTCTGCTAAGACACTGGTCACTTCTATTTGGCGCAGAACAAGGAATTAGAAAGTCGAGAAACGATAGAGCTGATCGATTGGCTAAGGAAGGAGCAAAAGAAGAACAGCCTGATGTGCCCATTACATACCACCAAAAGAAAAGAATGATCAAATCAGTCAGAAAGCCACTAAAACCTGCTCAAGACTACCACCACGTTATGGACAGACCAGAAAAGGTCATTATTCTGCGCCTCAGAACAGGACACAATAGATTACGCAACCACAAAATTCAAGATTGGTGACTCAGCCATGTGCACATGTGGTTTGGCGTCGCAGACAGCAGAGCACATACTCCAGGACTGCCCAAACTACAACATATCCAGGCGAACCTTCTGACCTAGAGGGACAACAGTGGAAGATAAACTCTATGGACCGCTGAGTGAACTAAAATAGACTGTTAGATTCATACAAGAGACAACATTACAGTTATAGACATATTTCAAGCGAACGAAAGAAGAAGAAGAAGAAGAAAGTGGAATAGAGGTCCTGGAGATGTGGATATACAGAAGGATATGTCGTATTTCATGGATACAAAAACAATCAATTTCAAAGATTCTAGAAAACCCAGTGATTTTATCCGCGCAGTCTGCCGAATCCTGTCTTCACAGGCTGAGTGCGGATACCAGGCTGGGATACCCTAGAAACAACTAATAAATAGTTAGTTGCATATCCTGTACAGGAAGTCGCAGAGTCAACTCAAGCTTTTGCTGTTTGTGATCTCTTGGCTACTGCTTTCTGAACGACCGGTACCCATACCACTTTATTAAAACAATCCAACGCAAGGCGGTCTGCTGCCAAATCGTCCGCAGCTGTGTTTCGAACGCGGTATGCGGAATTACGAACTGCGCCAGTAACACTTTCGCCACGGAGTCGGCAAGAAACTACTACAAGAGAGTAAAGGGAATATAATGCGGAATATCCATCCATCATGTTAGTTAGTTAGTCGCAGTTCCAACTTCACAGCAACGGGTCATCCCCATTATGCTCCATTCCTGTGCCAGTGAATATCACACAAAACGCTCCCCACTGCCCAATGTGAAAAGTGGAAAAGACAGGAGTCTTGACAAATAACAGCCCGCACAGATACACTGTGCATAATGCCGCCACCAGAATGTCAACACAATAGTCCCCCACAAAGCACCCAGTTAATTTCTGATGGAATCGGCAGTCATTTTCCCATCTGGATGTTTCCTAGATGTTCACCCACACAGTCCACGAAATACAGTTCATCGTCAATGGCAGTGGCAGTCAACCAGAAGCCCAGCAGCCACGCATTTCTGCATAAGGCAAAAACCGGTGAACTCTGGGACATAGCCATCTGCCATCGCTCAGAACATGCAGTCACGTTCCAAAAGACCTTGGGCAGATTCAAAAGCATTTCACACGAAACTCACAGCTCACAGTGTCGCGCCACGCACTCACTCGTAAATCAGACGGAACCATCAAGCCTCCTTAGTCGCCTCTTACGACATGCGTGGTAGGCTGCAGTGTTGCTATTCTTTGCTTCCCTTATGGGCCCCATCCATCCATCATGTGCCATGCCGGAAAGCGTTGGCGGTCATGACTCGCCATTCCACTCGATCACCAAAGTCGTGGATCAGTTCTGTGTTTCTGTCTCGACTATGCCACGTGACCATGACATCCAGCTATTTACTTCTCGGTCTTTCCCTTCGATCTTGCCAGTTGTCACCAAGTTCTCTAATTCATTTCTTCTCATAACATATCCATAAAACTTTGACCGTCTACGTCTAATTTCTCTAATCAGTTTACGATTTTCATTTTTTTCCTGTAATACTTGGTCATTGGTTTTTCTAATGAAGAATATAAGCTAACAGGAATAGTAAATGATGAAAAACGGCAACCTACACTAGGCCCAACAATGATAACAACAGAGAAGATCTGCGGGAGTAACCGTGAGAGACAGAATTAGGAAAGAGGAAAGTAAAAGACGACTACGTCTGAAACCAGTAATCCACTTAATTAAAGAAGAAATTAGACGGTTTGGCCAACTCACAAGAATGCCCTGGTACCAACTGCAGAAATATAAGGGACACAGAGCAAGGGGAAGAGCACGTAACAGATGGAGAGATGGTATCAAGAACAACCTTAGAGAAATGAATTTGTAAAAATTTAGTTGCATGTCCTTCACAGGACGTAGCAGTCAATCCCAGCATTTTGGCTGTTCGTGATTCCTGGGCAAGTTTTACGTTCAGTAGTTTGCCATTATTTTCTGAACGACCGGCACATATACCTTTTTTTTCGAAAAAAAACTAGCACCGCTGTTTCGAACCCGGGTATACGGGATTACGAATCACGTCCGCAACACCTTCATCACGGAGATCAGAATAGAAATGAATACCAACTTACAAAAAGCATTAGAAAGAGCCCATAGAAGATCTCTACACATCTTTTCCCCCCCCCCCCCCCCCCCAAACACTTCAGTGAGGTAAACGAAGGAAGAGGAGAAGAATCACCATATGCTCAACGCAACTAAACAGCGTAACAGGAACCTTATACTTACAAATTCCCTAGGCATTCCAAAACTGGTTCCTCCATTCATACTAACCCACACAGCCCCTATCCATTACCCCAACGCTGTATACTCACTTCAAATCGAAATCTCCCCTTCAGGGTACCTTTCACGCCTGCCATCAGTAATCCCGCCCAGACAGTTCGGTCACACAAGCCCTCTATGCGACTACTTCGCCGGACACCCCATCCGGGAGGCAGCAAGCATGGATGTCAACTGACTGTACAAATGCTCAACTGTCAACTGTCCTTAATTACACAAAAGGGGACTGGGGTGTATAAGTGGTGAGACGTCGCACACCTGCTGCCTACAGCTTTAACGGGTTAAAACAAACATGTGGGGTGGATGGGGGATCGATGGGTTCTGGCCCCCAAAAATGGTTTCATCGGGGGAGATGAGGGGAAGCGGATTAGAGCAAATATAAATACGTGAACTGAATACCAAAGAGGGGGAGAGTAAACAGTGAGAGAGAGAGAGAGAGAGAGAGAGAGAGAGAGAGAGAGAGAGAGAGAGAGAGAGAGAGATTGTTTGAGTGAGAGAGAATGGGGGATGGGGGGGGGGGCAAGCGTGAAGCAGTGATGGGATGGTGGGAGTAGTAGTAGTAGCAATGTGAATTAGTAGCAGTAATAGTAGCAGTGTAAAGTAGTTGTAGCAGTAATAGCAGCAGTGTGAAGTAGTAGTAGTAGTAGTAGTAGTAGTAGTAGTAGTAGTAGTAGTAGTAGTAGTAGTAGTAGTAGTAGTAGTAGTAGTAGTAGTAGTAGCAGCAGCAGCAGTAGCGACGACGGTGAGAGTAGAAAACACACAAAAAGTGGAATACCACAAGGAATAAAGACAGAACAAAAAAGAAAGAAATGACCATACGAAGCAATTGTCATTGACAAGTCCACTATGACCATTGCTATCTACAACATCACTGTACTCATCTATTTGGCAGACCCTCTCTATAGCAATATATGCAGGAAAGCAGGTCATTGTCGCAACATGTCTCCCTCAAAGAGAGAATTGCAAGTACACTGAGGTAGGGGAAACGAGAAAAGTAGATTGAGAGAGAGAGAGAGAGAGAGAGAGAGAGAGAGAGAGAGAGAGAGAGAGAGAGAGAGAGAGAGAGAGAGAGAAAGTGAGAAAGTGAGAGAGAGAGCGTTAGAGAGAGTAAGAGACAGACGGACAGGCAGACAGACAGACGGACGGACAGACAGACAGACGGACGGACGGACAGACAGACAGACATAGATGCAAGTACTCAGATATAGAGAGAAGTGAACTCAAACGTAGTCGATAACACTACTTCTAGTAGTGCTGGACTGAATTTTTTGTGTGGATTAGCTTTCCATAATAACAGTGTCCCTCGCCATCAGACGAACCCACTGCGACTTCAGAGGTACTTGTAATTTATGTCCCAGAGTCAAGGAAGATAGGTCAGCATTTTAGTTCAACTGTCCGGTGTAGGGGTTAAACCCCTTATCTCGGCGTCAGAACACTGGATGTTTAGACAGACAGACAGATAGATAGACAGACAGACAGACAGACAGACAGACAGACAGACAGATAGATAGATAGATAGATAGATAGATAGATAGATAGATAGATAGATAGATAGATAGATAGATAGACAGATAGGCAGAATTACACTGAGATGGGGAAACAACTAAAATAAAAGTAAAATGTGTGTGTGTGTGTGTGTGTGTGAGAGAGAGAGAGAGAGAGAGAGCTGGAGAGAAAAAGAGACAGAGACAAAGAAAGAGAGAAAGACAGACAGAGACAGCTAGACAGAAAGAGAAAGAGAGAAAGAGAAACTGACTGAGAAAGAAAGAAAAAGACAGAAAGAGGGAGAGACCGCTAGAGAGTGTTAGAGAGAGAGAGATAGAGAGAGAGAGCGTGCTAGAGAGTGCTATAGAGAAAGCGAGAGAGAGATATCGAGAGAGAGAGAGAGAGAGAAAGAGAGATATTAAGAGAGAGATAAAAGGAGAAAGAGATAGAGAGACAGAGAGAGATAGAGAGAGACAGAGAGAGAGAAAGAGGGATAACTAGCGCGGAATGTCCTTGGCGAAATTTGTTTAGCAGACTCGGGATACATAAAAAACCAAACAAGGCACAATAATTCACCGGCTAAAAACAACAGTCAGAGCACAAACAGCAAGAAAACAGACAGCTTCTGCAACAAAAGAAAACAACACACAAAACATGCACGACTGAAACCAAGGTGAAAGAAAACAGCGATTCAAAAATAACCCACAATGCACAATTTATGGATAGCAACGAGCAACTTATTATGTAACTTGAGTGCAAAATTGTGTGGTCTCCGGACGATACAAAGGGATACACAGCAGTGAGTTTAAAATTAATCTGTCTGCGGATTGTCTTTCATTGTGTTCGTGTGTGGACTCGTGGGCATGTGTGTGTGTGTGTGTGTGTGTGTGTGTGTACGTGCTCGCGCTTATGTGTGTGTTAAATTTCAACTAGATCATTCCACAAAGATCTCGCGTATTTAGACATGAGTGAACACGAAAACTGGATTGTTGATTTCTTGGCAAGATTACGCTCAGTAGTTTGCCATTGCTTTCTGAGCGGCCGGTTCAGATACCCCGTAAGTTACCGACGAGGAGAGAACCGTTTCCAATTCTCGCGCACGTCATGTTACTCACGAGAGTATACGTGATTATGGAGAAAGTTGTGTAACCCCTAGACCAGGGAGACCAGCCGTCCATTGTTACTGATGTTTTAATTAATCAAGTGCCATGGGATGATTTATCTTCTTAACTCCCTTCCCTTATCTGCCCTGGGTTTATATACCGTAGTTTTCCCTCAATACATCCTTTAATTTGATATACAAAACAACATGTCCGCTACCATATTACCAACTTGTCAGTCATAACCGTGACTTCCCATTTTTCGCCATCCATTTTTGTTTAGTCCAAATCTACATTTTATTTGCCACTTAATCTGTTATCAGTTGAATTCTCATCTTGTTTTTCCGTGTCTCTTCTATCTGCAGGTTCTTGTTATTGCTTTCCTTGCTGCTTCTTCTTTCCTTTAAATCTGTGATTACATTTCTAACTTTGTACATTTTTTTGGAGGGGCTGGGGAGGGGGGTGTTTTACTGATGTTTGATTGATCCTGATGAAGGATTTATCTGAAACACCAGATATTTATTAATTTATTACCATAGTTACTTCATTATTCTCTTAATGTCCATGCATGCTATCTTCATTTTCTCACTTCTTCATTCCGTCCTTCTTCACTTAATGCTTTCATTCATGCATTCTTTGTCCTTTCTTTTCCTCTACCATTCATCCCTCCTTCCTGTTCCTCTTTCTGTATTTCCTTCTTCTTATTGACTTCCTCACGTCCTTCATTCATTCACACATTGTCGTTTCTTTCCTTTCTCACTTCACGCATCCTCCTTCATCTTCTCTTGTCTTCCTTTCTCTCTTTCCCTTCCATCTTAATTGCTTATACACTTCCTTCCTTCTTCCTCCTACTAATCCACCCCCTTCTTTATCTCCTACTCATTCCTCGTGTTTCCTCTTCCTCCTTCCTCTTCTTCACGATAACACTTTGGTCCCTATCTGAACGTCTTAGTTGTCTAGAAACTACACTTACTGTAGAAATTCTGAAGCTCAATTATTATCAACGTCTACTACATTGGAGAAGGTACTGCCAAGGACGTTGATTTTCTAAGCACTTCCGGTGCAATATGGCGTATAGGTTATTGGGCTGTTAAGACCTCTGGAGTGTTTTCGCTTCTGGATGCAGTTTGCTTACGCATTTTTCTCATAATGGACTGGTAGTTGGTGGGTCCGGTGTCCAGCTACTGAGTTAAGTAAGAAGAGCGTGGATTTCTTGTGGAATGCTTTTACATCTGTCCTCGGTGGATTGTATTGTGAACTGCATTCCCCCTCCCCCCCCCCCAAAAAAAAAAATGGCGGACGGCCAGTTGCTGAACTAGCTGGGTTTCCCTTATGCAGTAATGCGGGTTGTCTAATGACTGCCGCTTCCATCGACGATGAACTGTAATGTTAGCTGCCGACTGTTGTGTTTGTATTCTGGCAGCTGCCTTATGCACGCTGTTATATGTGTGTGCATGCTGTTGGAACTGCTGTCTATTCCACTGTTCACATGGGACTGTGTGGAGCCTTTTGTGTCATATTCACTGGCACAGGAACGGAGCATTATGGGGTGAACCTTTGCCGTGCAATTGGAACCGCGGCTAACGACCTCCTGAATGTTCACAAGAGTCGCCCCACTCTGCTCCTGTCCTATCTCTTGCTCACTCTAATTCAGAACTGCCTCAAAGATCAGCAATTCTCGAAGTAAACAGAACGAATCACAAAAATATGAGAAGCCCAAATAATGAGAAATAGACGGTAAGCTTTAATAGAACACGATCACACTTAACAAAATGTGCGTTAAGGCCAAAGTCTCATCAGCATAGAAATAACAAACACACACAGATACAATTAAATGAAAAACATTACACGAGAATATAAATATAAAAGTTACTTATCTGTTGTGGACCGGACACGTGTTTCATGAAATCCGCATGCATGATCCCAACAAAGCGACTGAACCGGAAATGAGGTTAAGTAGTGTAAGGGATTAGTCATCTAAATAAAACGGACAGACAGACTTACCTCGTCATGACCGGATGATCTGGGCCCAGCAGCCTGGCCCCTTCCCAGAAACAATCCATGGGTGTGATGATGATGCAGGGCAGGATGTTCTCCAAAATCTGCAAGAGTGATGATTGAGGCATATCAAGACACTCGGAAATTTTGAATAACCAGGAACGATTTTACCTCACCAAAATAACCAAGTAAATAACTACACGTACAGACCAAATGGAACCAGAAGAAGAGGCCGACCATGTAAACGATAGACAGAGGAAATAACAGAGTCCATGGGACTCTAACCATCTAACAATCTCGCTATGTCTAACCAGTAGACAGTAGACTACTCTATGTAACCACCTCGTTATGTCTAGCCAGGAGACTATCTAACAATCTCACTATGTCTAACCAGGAGACTACTCGATCTAACCATCTCGATATGTCTAACCAGGAGACTACTCGATCTAACCATCTCGCTATGTCTAACCAGGAGATTACTCTATCTAACCATCTCACAATGTTTAACCAGAAGACTATTCTATCTAACCGTCTCACAATGTTTAACCACTAAACTACTCTATCTAACCGTCTCACAATGTTTAACCACTAAACTACTCTATCTAACCGTCTCACAATGTTTAACCACTAAACTACTCTATCTAACCGTCTGACAATGTTTAACCAGGAGACTACCCTGTATGCACCTAACTCATCTCCAATTTCTCTTAAGCTACGGTCGTTTGCACTCGCCTGGGATTGTCAAGTTTCAGTGTCTCTCCTGTTCTGAGTTACAGCCCTTGTCTAGAACTGCAAAGTTGAGATAAAAATATATTTTTACCGGAGTCCATTGTTGCGTCTTTGCTTCCCTCCCCCGTCTCTCTCTCTATCCCTCTCTCTCTCTCTTAGTTGTCTGTGCCCCCCTCTCTCTTTGTTGTCTGTGTCTCTTCCCCCACCCCTTTCCACCAACGCACCTCCAAGGATAATGATTTCACAAACGGACACAAACGTGGGAGATACGCCTCTGACAGCCAGCCGAGCATGAATTACGACGTATGAAAGATCCAGAATGGAGGATGGAGTTATGGCGTTACGAGTGAAGACAAAATACGAGACCACGAATAAATAAATAAATAAATATGAGCATGATAAATCGCCTGCGTGTGATCCGCGCTCAACAGGGAAGCAAAGAACGCTAACTACGAAACCTCCAGAGCATCCAGTAAGAGGTGAGTAGGGAGGGTTGGCGCGGAACTGGTACTTCATCTCGTGGACAACTTCAGATGTGGAGGTGAGGAAAGTTGGTTGTGGGGCTAGTCCGCATAGGGGGATCAATGATGGTGGTGTTAGTAGTAGTAGTAGCAGTAGCAGCGGCAGCAGTAGAAGAAGAAGAAGAAGAAGAAGAAGAAGAAGAAGAAGAAGAAGAAGAAGAAGAAGAAGAAGAAGAAGAAGAAGAAGAAGAAGGAGGAGGAGGAGGAGGAGGAGGAGAAGAAGAAGAAGAAGAAGAAGAAGAAGAAGAAGAAGAAGAAGAAGAAGAAGAAGAAGAAGAAGAAGAAGAAGAAGAAGAAGCAGAAGAAGAAGAAGAAGAAGAAGATTAATAGACAACTATAGAAAAGAAAAGAATCACGTTTGCGTGTGTTTTGTCTGTTGGTTTATGTCTAGCTTATGATGTTATCATCCTCTACTTAATTGGTTTTTTAAAAACTCTTTCTGTCTCTTCTACAAGGAGAGACAATTACTATAAGGGGGAACATAAGATGTAACATTCAAGGGCTGTAACTGGAGAGAGAAATCAAATAAGGGATTTAATCGCAAACCACTTACCATATCAACTAAGGACTGTTCAGTGGCCGGAAATTCAGCAGTATAGCAAATTTCCCGGAAAGTCCATGTTCTGCAAGAGACAACACAAGTCTCAATGATCCAGCTTTTAAACACGAACAATTAAAAGTATGCAGTACTACATATATATATCCACCATCTACAGTACTACATTCAAGAGACGGAATGGCTAGAAACTCTGGCCACATACAAATAGATAATATGACCATTAAAAGAACGGAAACATACAAATACCTGGGTACGATCTTCAACTGCTCCAACATCATAAGGGAAGAAATACAAACTAGAATCAACTCTGGAAATAAGATATACTATGCACTACAACATCTACTAAAATCAAAGGCGCTATCTCGTAACACCAAAATCACAATATACAAAACACTGATCAGACCAGTTGTGCTGTATGGCTCTGAAACCTGGAGTACAACGAAAGGAGACGAAACCTTGTTACAAACCTTTGAGAACAAAATTTTAAGACGCATCTTTGGACCCATTAGGGATACACAAAGTGGAGAGTGGAAAAGAAGAAGTAACAAAGACATTTATGATCTGTTTAAGTCCCCGCTAATCACTGGTATCATGAAGGCTAATAGACTACAATGGCTGGGGCATATAGAAAGAATGGAAGATAATAGGGAAACAAAACTCGCTTACACTCAGGAAATAAATGACCGTAGACCCCGAGGTAGACCAAGAAGGCGGTGGAGAGATAATACATGTACAGACCTACAAGCACTTGGAATCAACGACTGGCAAGAGAAGGTCCACCAGAGAGACGAATGGAGACGGATTGTATTTGCAGCAAAGAACCTCAATGGTTCGGAACGCTGAAGAAGAAGAAGAAGAAGTACTACATAACGAAAGGCTTCAATTTACAAGGCAAGTAAATTTAATGATACTCAAGGAACAACGAAATCAGTGAAAATTTAAACCACGAATGCTTTCATACATAAAAATATGTAAATGCACATGAATATATGTGGGTCAACATATCGCCCTTTTGCTTCATGGGAAACCGACAACCACACCAACATTTCATTCAATGTTGTGGGTGTGAAAGAAAACACATGATGTGTGGAAGGACATTCTTAAGTTAATTTATTTGTGGTTCATACTTTATGCATACAATGTAAATATACTTTGTAATTTGATGTTGAAACGCATTGCACACCGATTCGACACACAAACGCCCTGTTAAACAGACCTACACAAATACCATACACGCAGCACGCCTGTTAAAATACTAACAACACAAATGCAGAAGGTTTAATTAACACTCAATAAAAGTTTTAAAAAATAAATAATGAACAATGATTCCATCCATCCATCATGTGCCATGCCGGTAAGCGTGGACGGTCATGTTCTGCCATCTCACTCGATCACCAGAGTCGTGGATTAGCTCCGTGTTTTTGTCTCGACCATGCCACAAGGCCAAGCCATCCAGGTACTTGCCTCTAGGCCTTCCCCTTGGTCTGTTCCCCTCGATCTTACCAGTTGTCACCAAGTTCAATGAACAAGATTACATAAAAAAATATCGGCCTTTTGGCTAAGACCATAGTGTCGTTTCTGCGAGCAGAGGCGGTCATCCGAATGACCTATTCGGTCTCGGATAGTTAAGTTGGCAGCTTTTCTTAAGCATCTCATCTCACAGGTGTTGATTTTGCGTAAGTGTTTTTTGGATAATGTTCGAGTTTGACATTAGTATGTAAAACAAACAATAAAGAATATATGACAGTATATCATATTTCAAAACACGTACACAAATAATACAACTAGATGCCGTGTGACATGAACACAACTACAACTCACAGTCCATCGATGTCCACCTTGATCTTGGTAGCAGCCAACACTGCTTGGTAATGCAACATGAGTGATTCCATATTTAAGAGACTGATTCCTTTCTTTGGAGTCTGTATAATCAGTTCAAAGCTGGTTCCGGCATCGTCTCCTATTGTATCCTTGACATATTTTAATTCTTTCTCAAGTCGGCCTCCCTCTGAAAGACAATACAAATTAACTGATTCAGTGGGAAACAAAAAGTAGGCTTGGACGAAACATGGTACACAATCAAATTAACAAAAGCATTATCATGTAAATTTCCGTTCACTGAGGGTGGAAATTGCGAGAAATGTCACGAAACAAAACAAATAACAGGATGACACTAAAATGGCGATATATCGTCCTTCTGTTCAAATGGGAGGTCACATTTGGCGATATATCTTCTTCTTCTTCTTCTTCTTCTTCTTCTTCTTCTTCTGCGTTCGTCCAGAATGTTGTTTTAGACGTAATTGCGCTGTGCCTGTTTACAGCAGAGCTGCGACACTTGCGCCTTTTGGCGGACACATCCGACTTATGCCGACATTTGTTGACCGGATTAACCTTCCCGGGTTGGCGATATATTATCCTTCGGCGGTGAATCAGTTAGCAGAACAACCCACAGTACTGCAGAGAAGGAAAGCAATGACAAACTGTCGTCTTTACAAATGTCTCGCAGATCGTGTCTTTACAGTTCTTCAGAGGTTTATTGAAACAACCCTGATGTACGGACGCGAATCATGGCAATTAGCAGACAGGTGAGGAATTTTGTGGAAGCCGCAGATATGTGATTCTTTAGAACAGTGGTTCTCACCCTAGTCCTAGAAGGAGCGTCCATGCCCAGTATCCACACTCTACTGATGAAGAATCAGATTCCTTGTGCTGGTCACTTGACTCGCATGCCAGATCACAGGCTCCCTAAACGATTTTTTTTTACAGCGAACTGCGTTGTGGTAAACGCTCCCAAGGTGACCAGAGGAAACGCTTTAAAGACACTCTGAAAATCTCACTGAATGCTTTTGGAATTCATCATGACACCTGGGAGGCTGCAGCCAGAGACCGAAATTCGTGGCGTGCATCATTACGCAAAGGTGCAGTCATATGTGAGGCAAAGAGCTGTGAAGAAAAGGCAGGACAGAAAAACCACTGCAGGAAATCCTCCTCCAGAAACGTCAAGCATTCTTTGCCCACATTGTCAAAGAACATTTCGAGCCTTACAGCCATCTTAGAACCCACGGCTCCATACCTTCAACCCCTTGAAACTGGATGAAATGAATGGTCATCATCATTCTTGATGGACAAACAAACAACAGTAGGTTCTCGGGAAATTAAGATTGTTTCAAGATCGCATTAATACAAGAACCAGTTACTTGATATTGTTTTTCCCTCTAAATTTTACGGTTCTGTACTTCTCGCCCTAATGAAAATCGTTTTATAATAAGTAGACCCGCAAATCACGTTTTATGTAGATGTCTAGACATGTTCTAGTATGTGTTATTAAATTTAGCTTCCATTTTTATGTATACTGTGTAAGGGTCGGGAGGGGATGTTTATAGGGAGGAAATTCGAAAGGGGGGAATGATGTTCTGAAATTATGGTAAAAAAGGGGGGGGGGGGCGGGGGCGTGGGCCAAAAAAGGTTGAGAACCACTGCTTGAGAAGAATTATGAGAACAGACGGATAGAAAGAGCAATGAAGATATATTGAAAAAAGTTATATAGGGTGTATTTTTAATGACTGTGCAGTGTTTGAAAATATTGCTGGTCCAAGTTTTGTATTCACCCTCTGTAAAGTTCATGCAACATAATAGGTAAATACAAAACTTGGACCGGCAAAATTTTCAAATACTGCACAGTCAGTAAAAATACACCATGTATCTTGAAAGAAGTTAACTCACAAAGAGAACTGGTTCCTCGCATTAGAAGAAGATAGTCCACATTCTTTGGGTGTGTCTTGAGAAGAGAAAAGCTGGAATATGTCATCACAGCGTGAAGGCTGGAGGGGAAGAGAAGCAAGGGGAACCCAAGACAAAGGATGCTGGACAGTTTAACAACATAGCATGGGGGAACGCTGGTATCAGAAACGATTGACATCACATGAGACAGAAAGCTGTGGACAGACATGATCACCAATGTTTTCTTTTATTATACTACAATTAACTCCTTCAGTATTAAGAGCCTAGGTGTCAACAAGCTCACAATAACTGCAGCTTTCTATAAATATATTCAGGCTAACATCCGAAAGTGTGCGAGAAGGCGTATTAAAGATTGAAATGACACTGGCAAACAGATTAAAGTAATACTCGTATATGTGAAAAATAATAGACAAATGAAGTAGCGGCTACGGCAGGATATAACACAGATAGGCCGGTCGTTTGGCGAGTGAAAAACTCGTGGGATTTTACGGTTCAGG
The DNA here is from genome assembly GCA_963921405.1 of Cepaea hortensis. Lineage (NCBI taxonomy): Eukaryota > Metazoa > Mollusca > Gastropoda > Stylommatophora > Helicidae > Cepaea > Cepaea hortensis. Next base: position 103,318,727 of record OY992885.1, on the reverse strand, counting down.
CTGGAGGGAGAATTGTGAAAGAAGATTCTGGTGATTTTGCCTTGACTACAAGTAGTCTGACTATGGAAGTCATGGCAGTAAGTACAACAATAACAGGGTTCGAGACACAGACATTCATTCAGGCATGCTTCCTTAGTGACTCAATGAGTATGCTCAGGGAAATAGAGATAGGTTGGATCCGAAGACAGTGGTTGGTGTCTCTGGGGCGGTCACGGATGGAAAAGATTAGTTTCATTTTCGTGGCAGGGCATGCGGGTGTACAAGGATATGAGCAGGCTGACAGGCTTGCAGGTAAGGCAACTGTGGAGGGCGGACGAGCCATGGACCAGGCGGATATACTAAATGCTCTACGAGAAGTAAGACTTTTGCGAGAACCATGTGATGAATGTGAATCTACGACCATGGTCAGACTGCGAGAACAGAAAGAACACTATGTAGAAAGCAAAAGAGGATTAATAAACCAACACAGAACTGGTGTCGTTAGCCGCTACAAGCTGCGGGATTTACTGAGGAAGGGATCTTAGCACTTTTGGACTGAATATTTCGATGTGCAATGAGGATGATCTGTCGACTGAATATTTCGATGTGCAATGAGGATGATCTGTCGACTAACCATGTACCTAACTAACGACATGAAGACAGGTATATGTGACTTACGAACAAGTGAGAGATAATAAACACAGACAGGGTGTACATATCTGACAACGAAAGCAAATACGGCAAACATAAATCACGGTGTAAACACAACAATGGTAATAATAACAACATAAACCCCGGGAAGGTTAACCCGGTCAACAAATGCCCGCAGAAGTCGGATGTGTCGGCCTAACGGCGCAAGAACGCAGCTCTGCTGTAAACAGGCACAACGCAATCACATCCGAAAAAAAAAACTCCGGATGAACGCAGAAGAAGATAACAACATAAATAGACAGACAGACAGACAGACATACGATAGATAGATAGATAGATAGATAGATAGATAGATAGATATAGATAGATAGATAGATAGATAGATAGATAGATAGATAGATAGATACACAGATGCTAACGGCTATGTAGCTATAACTAGTGTAGTGTCTCCCATGTAGGACAGACAGACCAGGGACACAGTCAAACGCTAAGTAAAGCAAGCCTGACAAAATGCTTGTCGAAATCCGATGTACGAAGCCGCAGGCTTGACAACCTGGAGACAGCCCGCCACACAGGGCGATGAAACTGTATACCTACCGCCTTTGTCTGGTCTCGTATATCAAGTCAAACCGGTAGACAAGTAGCTTCAGACGGTGCACATCTCTCTCTCTCTCTCTCTCTCTCTCTCTCTCTCTCTCTCTCTCTCTCTCTCTCTCTCTCTCTCCGTGACTCTCTCACCTAACTAGGCACCTGCTTAACAAATGGCGTGTTGGATGCACACTACAGCCGACATTCGATGCGGAGATGGCATTTGATTGATTGACCCTATTGTCATTCTGTTCGTCGGTTGCTTTACCAACTTCCATCTGCCTGTCTACCCACCCACCCACATACCTACCTACCTACCTGTCTGACCGACCGCCTGTCTGTCTTTACACCTATTTACAGACACAGCCTTGACGCACATACAACCGGGACGTGGTGTGTGGTCACGTTAAGCCGTGACGTGACGCTTACACACACATATATCAAGTGCTCACGTTGAATACACACTAAGCCGTGACGCGGTGCCTGTACGTGACGTATTACGTAAAACAAAAAAGAAAGTACACCACCTGCCCTCCCCTTGAGGTATAATGGGCCCCTGGCACTGGCCCCATATTTTTGTTGACCCGTTAGTTATAGTAGTCGACAGATCATCCTTATTGCACATCGAACCATTCAGTCCATAAGTGCTCAGATCCCCTCCTCAGCAAATCCCGCAACGTGTAGCGGCTAACGGCACCAGTTCTGTGTTGGTTTATTAATCTCCTTTGGCTTTCTGCATAATGTTTTTGTCTGGCCACATCTCTTTTAACTTGCTGTTCTCGCAGTCTGACCATGGTTGTAGATTCACAGTCATCACTTGATTCTCGCAAACGTCTTACTTCTCGTAGAGCATTCAGTATATCAGTCTGGTCCATGGCGCGTCGACCCTCCACAGTAGCCTCACCTGCGAGCTTGTCAGCCCGCTCATTTCCTTGTACTCCCGCATGCCCTGGCACGAAAATGAAACTAATATTTGCCAGCCGAGACCGTTCAAGAGACAGCAATCACTCTATTCGGATCCACTCCATCTCCATCTTCCTGAGCATACTCATTGAGTCGCTAAGAAACATGCCCGAGTAAAGGTCTGTGTCTCGAGCCATGTTATTGCTTTACTTACTGCCACGACTTCCATAATCAGACTACTTGTGATCAAGGCAAAATAACCAAAATCTTCCTTCACAAGTGTCCCTCCAGTCTGAGCCGTAAACGCCCAAGGACTTTTCACTCGTAGAACCACCGACCCATCTGCGTAAATGAAAGCATCACCCTCTAAAAAATTCTCGAATATCAAAGCCTGTAATCCCTCCTCCACGGCAGCCGGATTTTCTTGTCTGCAGTTTCTGTATATGCAAACAGAACTCTGTTGGCACTTGTACCCTCGCCAGGTTCTAACTCCTCAAGTGAACACAACTGTTGAAGAATGTTATCCCGCTTGACCCATCCACGACTTTCCTCTAGGATTTGTTTACCAACCGACACTCGATCAGTGATGTAGTCACATCGGCCGCCTTTATTTCCTGGAACATTTCCTAGTACCTAACATAGGCTGGTGCGACCAAGGAGAACGTGAAACAGAAAAAAGAATTTCCTCCTTGGCAGGGTTTTGAACACACGACTTCTGAATCGACAGGCAAAGGAGCCAGCCTTTGCATTGTTATGGTCCCCTTGACCAAGTATGTGTGCATCCACACGTATCTCCAGCTCAACTCTTAAACCTTCTATGCGATCATAAATGGAACCTTACTTTCACAACTGAATGAGTTAGAACACAATGCTTCAGGAAACACGGCGTAAGTCAGTATTGTATGATGTTTGTGTGTGCTTATATTTGTCAACGTACCGCGCTCGGTACACAGTTGCATGCCAATTGGAAGCAGACTGTCTTGTCATAGTTTTCATACAATGGTATGAGCATCGGCCGTTCAGAAATCAATGGCAAATTATTGCACGTGAACTTCTTTAAAGGCTTGTAATTCTTTAAAGGCGTCAGTTTGTCTTTGTTGATGACTCGTATGCGTAAGTAATCACTGAAAAAATCTTCATCATGATCTGCCACGCTGATAAGCGTGGGCGGTCATGTTTCGCCATCTCATTCGATCACCAGAGGTCACGCGTGGTCAAGCCATCCAGACATGTACTTCTCTGCCTTCCCCTTGTTCTTTCCCCCTCAATGTTACCAGTTGTCACCAAGTTCTCTAGTTTATTTATACAGAAAAGATTCATGCCCTAAAGGCGTTTACTTCACTGTGGTTCCTGGCGCTGTGACACAGACTCCTGGCACTGTCTAACCTGTGCTTTGTTTAACCTCTGCTCTACTATGCTCAGTCTCACTTTAGTTTGTTGCCTAGCCTTAACAGGACGTCGCAGTCAACCCCATCACTGTTTCGACTGTTTGTAATTCTATGGCAAATTTACGGTCAGTAGTTTGCCGCTGCTTTCTGAACGACCGGCACTCATACCATTGTGTTACAATCAACGCAAGGCGGTCTGCTTCCAAATCGCCAGCAGCTGTGTTCGAACGCGGTATGCGGGACTGCGAATTGCGTTTGTAACCCTTTCGCCATAGTCTCATTACAACTGTTGACACTGTCTATGTGCTCAATGTGTTAATGTGGTTGATATTTTTGTCTAATTAATTGCCAAGTAGCAGTTTCCTGCTATGTGTCTCTGACGTGGTAGCACAATCACATTTCGTAGACCGGAGTGCACGGAGGAAGAGATAGACATTCCTTCCCTCACTTTAGCAGACGTCGAGCCCATGCGTTGAACCCGCGCTCATCATGCTTATAAAATTATCAGCGCAGTTTGCTGTGAACTTCGCTAACGCAACAGCATTGCTTATTGGGGCCGAGATATTAAAACTCGTAAGATGGGCTCGGACTATTGTTCTATATTGTTCTTGACCTGGTGGTCGGAGTGGGTTCGCTAGATGGTGAGGGATGTCGGTAATAGTGACAGCTGATCCTCACGCAAAAATTAGTCTAGTGAACTAGAAGTAGTATGACGTGTTTGGAGAACGCATGAGTTGTAAGCTGGCGAACAAAAATTCAAACAATAATGTTCAAACTTAACAACAATTATATGGGAATACTGTTGTAAGTTTACCTTGACAACCTCAGTTGGCGGGCATTATGTGTCTCACACAGCGGAAACAACTTCAGGGAGCTCATAATACTTCTTCTTCTTCTTCTGTGTTCATCCGGAGGTTTCTTTCTTTCTTTCCAGACGTGTTTGCGTTGTGCCTGTTTACAGCACAGCTACGTTCTTGCGCTGTTAGGCCGACACATCCGACTTCTGTGGGCATTTGTTGACCGGGTTAACCTTCCACGGGGGATCATAATACTACCGTGTTTCTCCGAAAATAAGACCGGGTCTTATATTAATCTTAGCTTCAACAAATGCACTGGGGCTTATTTACGGGGGATGTCTTTTTTTAAATTGTTTTTTAAATTTCAGATACAAAAATCTACATTTATTCAAGTACATAATTCTACATTTACTCAAACACAGCCATGTCATCATCTTCTGGAACATTGTCATAAAAACCCTAATCCCGAACTCCGTCTAATCAATTGTCGTTTGAGATCCTAGACCCATAAACACTACAGTTTCATCCATAGCAATCATGTTGCAGAGTTTGTATTTAGAAAAGTCCATACCATTAACAAATTACTTGAATGCAAGTGCACGTTTAATAACTTCATTCTAGCTGACAATCTTACATTAACTAGGGCTTATTTTAGAGGTAGTTTTATATTAAACGCATCATGAAAATTCCTGCTAGGGCGTTTTTTAGGGGTAGGTCTTAATTTCGGGGGAAAACGGTAGGTGTTCTATTCAAGATTGTAAACATTATCGCGTCGTTTGATGCACAGAAGTAGCAATTGATATCCATAGACGGACAGCTAGAGAAGGATGGACAGCCAGATAGGTAGATGACTGATAGATAGATAGATAGATAGATAGATAGATAGATAGATAGATAGATAGATAGAGACAGGGAATTAGACAGACAGACACAGACAGGCAGACAGAGATAGACAGAATATAGGCATATAGACATCAAGTAGGCAGTTAGACAGACAGACAGACAGACAGCTAGCTAGACAGACAGACAGACAGACAGCTTTAAAAATCGTGCTAGTGCTTTTTTTAGGGGTAGGTCTTAATTTCGGGGGAAAACGGTAGGTGTTCTATTCAAGATTGTAAACATTATCGCGTCGTTTGATGCACAGAAGTAGCAATTGATATCCATAGACGGACAGCTAGAGAAGGATGGACAGCCAGATAGGTAGATGACTGATAGATAGATAGATAGATAGATAGATAGATAGAGACAGGGAATTAGACAGACAGACACAGACAGGCAGACAGAGATAGACAGAATATAGGCATATAGACATCAAGTAGGCAGTTAGACAGACAGACAGACAGACAGCTAGCTAGACAGACAGACAGACAGCTAGCTAGACAGACAGACAGACAGACAGACAGACAGACAGATAGATAGATAGATAGATAGATAGACAGACAGACAGATAGATAGACCGACACGTATGTACACACATGTACACATAACTAGATTGGTAGGTAGATCTTTCCACTCAAACAGGAAACAGTAACAACTGCTAAACACGTTCTCCTTTTAAACAAAAAAGGTAAAGACAAATATACCGAAATAAGAAGATAATTTAAATTTAAAAATAAAAAACGCACACACACAAGAAATGAAAAAAGCCCCGAAGCTCAAGAGACGCCAAAAAACTGCTAGAGAAGGAAGGAGGTAAACCCACATTCCAACGGGACCACACTGCTACATTTTATCCGGTTCTGTAAACAAACCACGTCTCGTGTCAGAAAGAAATGAAACTGGGTCTTGGTGACGTAGTACACACGTTACTCTCCAAGCTTTGCGGCGATAAACAGACCAGAGTATGGGATAGTAGAGATAGAAGTTGAGAGAGAGAGAGAGAGAGAGAGAGAGAGAGAGAGAGAGAGAGAGAGAGAGAGAGAGAGAGAGAGAGAGAGAGAGGAAGGAAGGATGGATATCAGTATCCACTGTTGTAAATGGGGGGAAAATAAAACACCTGGAACTTAGAAAATAACTGGAAGGTAATAGGTGATTGGGTGTGTTGAGTTGGTCATGCGGGTATTACGGGGTTAATTTGTTGTCGGTGTGGGCGGGCGAGAAGGAAAGAGGGTGGTGGGGCAGTGGGGGTACTGGTAAATACAGGAAGAAGACTGGGAAAGAGCAGTTCGCACACACAAGCACACAAACACACACTAAACATTCACTCTTCATATGCACTCACATTAGATGAAAGTGAGAGGGGTCTGGGGTGGGGGTAGTTGCGCAGTCAGTTAGTGCAGAGAGAGAGAGAGAGAGAGAGAAGATAGAGAGAGAAGAGAGAAAAGTGAGAGGAGAGAGAGAGAAGAGAAAGAGAAGAGACAGAGAGAAGTAAGAGAGACGAGAGTGAAGAGGGCGAGAAGAGAGCGAGAAGTGAAAGAGTTGAGAAAGAGAAGAGGGAAAAACGAGAGAGAGAGAGAAGAGAGAAAAGTGAGAGGAGAGAGAGAGAAGAGAAAGAGAAGAGAGAGATGTAAGAGAGACGAGAGAGAAGAGGGCGAGAAGAGAGCGAGAAGTGAAAGAGTTGAGAAAAAGAAGAGGGAAAAACGAGAGAGAGAGAGAGAGAGAGAGAGAGAGAGAGAGAGAGAGAGAGAGAGAGAGAGAGCGGGAACGATAAGTAAGGCAGACAGACAAATAGTCAGACAGACAGACACGACAGACAGTCATGACTAAAAAAAAAACAAAAGCTAGGAAGGTTGATCTCCTACTCCAGATGGGCCACTGGAATGGGTGGTGTTCTCCCCCCCCCTCCCCCAATTCACTGTGAACTCGAGCGTAGTACTCCACGTTGGACTTAAATGTTGACTTCTCGTCCTTGACTTGGGGAGGGGGGGGGGCGTAAATTACAAGTATCTCAGAAGTCGGAGTGGGTTCGCCTGATGACGAGGGGCACTGTTAATAGGGACAGTTAATCCAGACGCCCAAATCAGCTAAGTGCACTAGACGTAGTAGCACGTCTATGAACTACGGTTGGGTTCAAAGCGAGTGAAACAAACAAAAAATCTTAAAGATCAGAGTGTCCTACTTCGGCATACACCTGTGCCAGGTGTGCTTCATCTATGCAGATTCAAGCCCAAGATCACGGGCTCTGTCTACTTGTAGATAGGCAGTCTTTCCTAACAGTGTCACAGGGTAGCGGCTTTACGGCCTCCTCTTTGCGATTTCTAACTGCCGTGGGATTTTAATGTGCACAAAGGACCGCCTGTTTTTCGCACTTACCCGAGAAGGCTAGGTATTAGATCTCACTACCCAAGAAATGAGGGGATGATGTGATATCTTTAGATATACTAGTGGCTCTGTGACCATTTCCTAGTCCTATGATGGGATTGAATCGGCACCATCTCAGCCCGTGGTGGACACCCTAAGCTCTCATCCATGGTCAATCCAGAGGGAGGTTTATGTCTGTGGCTTCTGTAGGCATGATACCTGCCAACTTATGTAGGCATGATACCTGCCAACTTCTGCAGGCGTGGTACCCACGGCTTCAGTAGGCATAATACCTGCCAACTCCTGTAGGCATGATACCTACCAACGTCTGTAGGCATGATACCTGCCAACGTCTGTAGGCATGATACTTGCCAACTTCTGTGGGCCTAATACCTGCCAACTTATGTAGGCATGATACCTGCAACTTCAGTAGGCCTAATACCTGCCAACTTCTGTAGACATGATGCCTGCCAACTCCTGTAGGCATGATGCCTGCCAACTCCTGTAGGCATGATGCTTGCCAACTTCTGTAGGCTTGATCCTGACAACTTCTGTAGGCTTGATCCTGCCAACTTCTGTAGGCTTGATACCCGCGGCTTCAGTAGGCCTAATACCTGCCAACTTCTGTAGGCATGAAACCCGTAGCTTCAGTAGGCATGATACCTGCCAACTCCTGTGGGCATGATACCTACTAACTCCTGTAGGCATGATACCTGCCAACTTCTGTAGGCATGATACCTGCCAACTCCTGTAGGCATGATACCTGCCAACTCCTGTAGGTATGATAACTGCCAACTTCTGCAGGCATGATACCTGTCAACTTCTGTAGGCATGTTACCTTCCAACTTATGTAGGCGTGAAACCTGCCAACTTATGGAGGCATGATACCCGCGGCTTCTGCAGGCATGATACCCACGGCTTCAGTATGCATTAAATACTAGGCTTTCATGTTCAGAAAAAGACTGTGGTCTTCACGGTATCTTTTGACGCACATAATTAACTGTTCGAATCGCTAGGGACTCTTTGAGAAGAAATCGTCTTAAATCACATTTCGGTCACTTATGAATGGAACACAACACTGTCGAAATAACGATAGGAAATAGAGAACTCAAAATTCCTAGGATAACTTAAGAAGGACAAGAAATATTTGTTGATTCGGTTATCGCGCGACGTAATCTGCAGGTTGTTGGTTGGGATCCAAACTACCTAAAGTATTAATGTTTGTTGTTGTTTAGTGTGTCCTCTGATATATTGCTTTCCTGTTGTTTTCCATGGGTGTCAAGCGATATCCGCTAATTGATGTGCAATGAAACTGCCGCACGTGCGAGAAGAAGTTGGGCGGTATTACAAATACTTGCCACCCGCTCGCTATCTTTACGTGTACAGGTGAGCGGTATCATTTATCTGTGCAAAAATTACCTGGAGTCCATGCTATAATCTCTCTCTCTCTCTCTCTCTCTCTCTCTCTCTCTCTCTCTCTCTCTCTCTGTGTCTGTCAACCTGTCCATCCTTCGTCCGCTCTCCACAACAACCAAGCCCGCAAGTCGGTCTGTGCAAACTGCCAGGTATACGCCAGATCTCTTAAGTATGATCTGACCAAATATTAACAGTTACAGAATAAATTGCGCGTTGGTTGAGATTCAAGGGAAAGAACTAATCACACATCACGTGCCACTTTGGACTGAATGAGTGAAGACAGGTTGCTAGAAGCTGATCCAGAGGTTGGCGATTCAACCCGACTGAGACGTGTTTCATTTGCCATAACTTACGGCAGCAGCAGGTCTGATTATAGGCGGAGGAAAAACATAATTGCATTCATAATTAGTGCTCCTCGGAAACAATCCGCATCTCTACACCCCTGACACCTGCTGAGATAGACAGAGCACTTGCAAGTCCGTCCCGAGCGCCAACGACGCCGATTCAAGTAAATCAATTCATCTACACTAAGCAGCCATATGCAGGACGTGGCGATTCTTTGGGTGAGCCCAGTACCAGAGCATCATGTGTGAGTTCTGCATTAATGGAAGTCGTGATAGGTCGCGGGAAATGCCCGTGTTCTGCCCCTGCCTTCAATAGAGAGCCGAGCGATATGCACGCCACTGTTCTGGGCGGTTCTGTTGGGAGAACCACCGGTAGATGGAAGGTTGAAGATGACATTAACACTTTGAGGTCATGCAGTTTCCTCCGAACATGTTCTGGGAGGCTAACCCAGGACATAAATGTCGGGAATAGTTGGATGTGTCGGGTGAAAGATCGCAGCTGTACTGGACAACGTTATTATGATCAAAACAAAAGAAAAATATTTGAACAAATCAACGAAAGAACGGAGGAGGAGGTGATGAAGAAGAAGAAGAAGAAGAAGAAGAAGAAGAAGAAGAAGAAGAAGAAGAAGAAGAAGAAGAAGAAGAAGAAGAAGAAGAAGAAGAAGAAGGAGGAGGAGGAGGAGGAGGAGGAGGATGAGAAGAAGAAGAAGAAGAAGAAGAAGAAGAAGAAGAAGAAGAAGAAGAAGAAGAAGAAGAAGAAGAAGAAGAAGAAAGGTCTGCAGATTAACAGTGACATCATCAAATAATAAAGGCACCCCATCACAGATACTGCCATGTGGGCAATAAGTTTTATATCCCCATTCATTATATCTCACAGTATAATGAAATGAAGATCCATTCCCTTTCCAGACAATTCCGGGATAATTCCGAGAACTACCTGGTATCTATTTTATATAGATCCATTCCCTTTCCTAGACGCATTTTCTTCCCAGACAATTCCGGGATAATTCCGAGAACTACCTGGTATCTATTTTATATAGATCCATTCCCTTTCCTAGACGCATTTTCTTCCCAGACAATTCCGGGATAATTCCGAGAACTACCTGGTATCAATTTTATATAGATCCATTCCCTTTCCTAGACGCATTTTCTTCTCAGACAATTCCGGGATAATTCCGAGAACTAGCTGGTACCTATTTTATATAGATGAGTGATCCCAAAGCTTGTTGCTTGTTACTCTTCTGTCTTCCACTCCCGACGAAGCATAGTACCTAAACCAACTCACACCCAGCTCTGTATAAATTTCTTCAAGTGGTTGAATTTTGCAGTTAACTTTGTCTACTGGTTGAGTTAGCATGTTGCCTCATAGGACACGCTTGGTAGAGTTCATTCATTATGTGCCATGCCGGTAAACATGGGCGAAAATGTTTTGCCACCCTACACGATCACCAGAGTCGTAGATCAGCTCTGTGTTCTTGTCCCGACCATACCACGTGGTCAAACCATCCATATATTTACTTCTCTGCTTTCCCCTTGCTCTTTCCCCCCTCAATCTTGCGTTGTCACCAAGTTCTCGAGATTATTTCTTCTCATAACGTGCCCAGAAATAAATGTGACTGTCTATCTCTAATTTCTCTAATCAGTTTGCGGCTTTTATTTGCCTCTTGCAGAATCGTTGGTTTTTCTGTTTGTTCATTATATTCTTTGCAGTGGTACTACTCTTTCCTGCCCAAATGGGTCCCAGAATAAAACGGCGTCTCCATCCATCCATCCATCTTGTGCCAAGCCGATAAGCGTGGGCGGTCATGTTTTGCCATCTCACTCGATCACCAGAGTCGTGGATCAGCTTCATGTTTCTGTCTCGACCATGCCATGTGGCCAAGCCATCCAGGTATTTACTTCTCGGTCTTCCCCTTGGTCTGTTCCCTTCGATCTTGCCAGTTGCCACAACGTTCTCCAATTCATTTCTTCTCATAACATGCCCAAATAATTTTGACTGTCTACGTCTAATTTCTTTAATCAGTTTACGATCTTCATTTGTTTCTAGAGAACTTAAAAAGCAAAAACAAAAGTTGCATGTTCTGAGCAAGACGTGGCGATAAACCCCAGGCTGATTTACTAGGCAATGTTACTTTAAGTAGTTTGCCATTGCTTTCTAAACAAGCCGGCTCTGTGGTGTAGGCCTTACGAACGCAATTGGTAGTCCCGCATTTTGTTGTTGCATATCCTTTACAGAAAGTAGCAGTCAATCCCAGCATTTGTTGTCTGTTCATGATTCCTGGGCAAATTTACGTTCAGTAGTTTGCCATTGCCGGTCTCTCTGGCTGAGGGGTTACAACACTTTTTCCGTAATCCCGTTTATCACGCAGAGTCTCGTAGCGGGAGAGAACTGGGAGCGGTTCGACCCCCGCTGGTGACTTGCGGGATACTGAGCCGGCCGCTCAGAAAGCAATGGCAAACTACTGAGCGTAATCTTGCCAAGAAATCAACAGACAGCTGAAAGATGCTGCTGTTGACAGCGATGTCCTGTAAAGGATATGCAAAAAAAAAAAAAAAAAAGTTTGCCATTGCTTTCTGAACGACCGGCAACCATACCATTTCATAAAAAAAAAACCAACGTACGGCGGTTTGTTGCCAAATCGTCCGCAGCTGTGTTTCGAACGTGGGTATACGGGATTACGAACTGCGTCCGTAACCTCTTCGCCACGGAGTCGGGAAAACACAGCTGCGGGCAATTCGGCAGCAGACCGCCTTGGGTTGGTGTTCATACAATGGTATGCATGCCGGTCGTTCAGAAAGCCATGGCAAACTACTGAACGTAAACTTGACAAGAAATCACAAATAGCCCAAAAATGATGGGGGGGGGGTTGACTGCGACGTCCTGTAAAGAATTTGCAGCTAACTTCTGAACGAGAAGTCAAACTGGCCCGTGTGTGAAATAAACCCACCTCCGCCGTCAGCGCACAGGAAGTTTAAGTGCAGGTGTCTTAAACCTCTCAGCTATGCTGACCTCTAAACTAATATCCTGCGACACTTGGGGATTGAACCCGCACCACCACTTTAGTAAGCCAGCAGGCTAAACACTACAACACGGCGGCTCCAAGCAACTTTATAACAGTTATTTTGAAAAAAAGAAAGAAAAGGAGAGCAAAAGGAAAAGCGAGTCTATGAGCCCTATTCTTAGCCCTTTCAGAATGGAGTTCGTTCGTTCACTTAGCGGTTCTACCCGTTGGGTAGGCGCAACTACCCGTCTAGGCGCAAACACCGTCACTCTCTGACTGCCGCCTCTCAAGTCTTCACAATCGGATTTCTCTTCTAAAACAAGCTTAATGTTCCCGACTCCGCCATTGAGGACGTTAAAAAAGGAAAAGTATTGCTCTCAAATAGAACCTTGAGTCGAATTATTCCTGGCCTTGAAATTCACTCTAATTTATAGCTTTGCTCTGGCGAATTCAACCTATAAAGCGATGGGAAGTTGAGAGTAAATAGACGGCTTCAGAAAGTAAATGTAGTTTCAGTGTGGTCTGGGGCGTGTATCTTGGTCTACTTTATATGAGTGTTGGTGTTATGGGATGAGTTACAAAGTATCTTTTACATACAATATAGCATTCTAGAAGCTTATGAGTAAATCAATATGGGATGAGTTACAACGTGTCTTTTAGATAAATTATCGCATCCTAGAAGCTTATGAGTAAATCAAAAGAAACGAAAAGTAGACTTGATAAGCTTTACATAAGATCGACCGCAAAGGGACGTTGCGGTTAGAGTATTAGTCAGCACATAAACAAAACAGTGATAAAATTTTTAAACAAATTATAAAAAGTTACGAAAGCTACTTAGGTGATGCTAATCCGACACCCGTACAACCGGGTAACCAGCTAATGGGCGTGCAGATTAAACGAGAGCAGGCTGGCAATGGATCAACTGACTGGAAGTACTGTCATCTACTGCCTAAAGTACTTTGCGGTGTAGGACAGGTCTTGAGCCAGAGGAATTAAGGCCGCCTCGCCAGTGCAGTCGTCGCGAACTGTGCAGGTTAGGGTTTTGTTTTTCCCCCCGACAGAAACAAATCCACACCTTACCGAAGAAAACCCGGGTCTCCAGAAGAAGAACCGCCACTCTAGCCACTCGGCCAGCCGCTCCTCGTGGAAGTACGTTATTGACCCCCCCCCCCCCCCCCCCCCCCCCAAAAAAAAAAATATTTAAAAAAAAAATAAATAAATTAGGGAAATTGTCAATCTCACTAGTACAGGTTTTGTCAATCTCACTAGTAACGATACGGGTGGCCTTTAAGGGGATGGAGGCGTTTAAAATAAATGCAACCCGCTATAGCCGTAGTATGAGTGAGAAGTGTCTTTTAATAAGCTGGAATGTGTCTTTTAGAAAAACATCTGATTATAAATGGCCCGTTAGAGGATGAGGTGCCTCGGTGAGAAAGCATTTAGTGCTGTTGCAACGGTATGATTCTTTATTCCGACCAGTAAGAGTCGAGGGTTGATCAACCCCATAAAGTGCGTGAAGGTAGACTCATAGGACACACTGCCTTTGGAGTGTAAAGTGTTAGGCCTTCAAAGATTCTAAACATATGAGGTGATGTCTGGTTCCCGTTTTGATGGGTCTGTGACAGCTTTCCTGTTCTCATGACATACCCACAGAAACCTAGAATTCTTTCTTCTGATCTGAGTAACCATTTCTCTGTGTGAATTAACTTCTGTCAGTATATATTATTTTATTTTTATCCGTCCATGATGACCTCACAATTCTTCTAGAAAATCAAATCTCTGCAATTTTCACATAATTTCACACTAGTCTGCCAATTGACCTTCTGTACATCATGATTTGATTGTCATGTTATTCAGTCCAAAGACTGGTCTGTCATGATAAGTTATTGCACCTGAAGTCGGTACGTCATGCCATGTTATTCTACAAGAAGACTAGTATATGTCATCTCTAGTTATTCAGTCTGAAGACTGATATGTAATTGCATTTGGTCTGTAGAATGGGTAATGTAAAGTTATTTATTCCGAAGATTGGTATATCATGTTATTTCACCTGAAGATCAGTATGCCACCTCAATTATCCATTCCAAAATCGGCATGTCATCTTATTTCACCTGAAGATCTGAATGTCATGTCAAGCTATTCACCCGCAGACGGGTATGTCATGTTATTCCACCTGCAGGCGGGTATGTCATGTTATTACACCTGCAGACGGGTATGTCATACCGTAACGTGAACAAGGCAACAAACATACCAGTGCCTTTACCACTATGCTAGAACCACCCCATGTGTACTCACGGGTGGCCAGAAAGGCGACACGCCATGAAAGACACACGTCTGCATCTTAGCTGTCATTCGGCTCTACCGCGTTAAAAAGCACAGCCGTGTGTGTCCTTTCTTTGGGCTGACAGCAACTGTCAAAGTTCTAGCCTAGTTTGACAGAGCAGGGGACGCTACTGTGCGACAAAGGCCCATCCGTTTGTTTACTAGTCATGGACAGAGTAGTACTAAAATGCCCCTTACTACAACCGACCTATTTCAGAATACGGGCACACAAGCTGTTCTCTTACTCCACTTCTCACCCTTTCTCCCTTATTTTCTACTCCAGCGTTTTCGTCTAAACACAACCAGATTTCTACGCCAACAGCCTTGGGTCCCAAGGCAAGAAAAGTTGAGATCCCTCGAGCGTTACATCTAGTGGTTCTTAGATTGTAAGAGTTCAACCCTGCAAGCCTGAGTAATTGGCGGAACAGTTAAAATAACTACGTTAATTGGGAATCGTAAAAGGGTAAGATGTATGGTCGAGGCACTGGCAACATTTCAAAGGAAGAAAATCTACTCGCTAAGAGATAATTTGCAGTATGTGTGGAATTTAGGGGCGCGCAAAACACACATACACACACGCACACACATACACACGCACACTAGGAGTCTCGCCATGACGTGCACTGAGCTAAGATTCTCATTGTGTGGCCCAGAAATGGAGATGGAGGAATTACTGGATAGTGAGACGAAACTGGCCATTGAATCCAATCAATCAACATACCAATCATCGGCAATTCAACCAATCAACATACGAATCAATCAACAAACCAATTAACATACCAACGAATCAACCCATCAATGATAATAAAAATGTATGAGTCAATTTAAAAAAAAAAAACCTAAAGAAGGAATCAGCCTATAAATCAACAATGAATGAATACATCAAACAACGCAACATGGAAAAAAAATTCATCAACCAATCAATTAATCAAAGAACACACCAATGAATGAATGAATCAACCAATCAACGAGCACACAAATGAATGAATGAATGAATCAACGGAGCACTAGTGAATGAGTGTACTGTGACTCATGACCCCAGGAGGTGACTTGTTGGTCATGCGCCGAAGGACGCTAGTTATGATGTTGGGAGGTGCTGTTGTCAACTGGAGGTGACAGGTTCAAATCTCTGTTTGGTAACTATAGCACTATAGCTTTCGATTTTTGTGTTGTCACAGTGTCCTATAGTCTCTAGTTCTGTCTTCTACGTTTATGAGCGCCAATTTAATCTTAAGAATGTGTTTATAAGCTCGTTAAAAAATTGTCATTACTGCCGATAATACCTTGCGGTGTCGGCCGGAAAGGGTTCGTGGGTTCCTTGAGCTTGAGGAATTAGGGCCGCCTGGCTAGTGCAGTCACCGCCAACTGTGCAGCCAACTGTGTCCCCTCCCCCGACCCCAATAAACATAAATCCTTATCGAGTATTCGAATCTGAGTCTTCCAAATGGAACCCGCTGTTCTAGCCACTAAATCTCGATTGTCTTTGAATACAGAAATTCCCGCCACACCTGCCATTCTCTTGCACCCACAGACGTACGTCGCGCGCAGTGCAAGCAAACCACCACACAGGATTATTTCAGTTTATCATTTGAGTATTCAAGGACGGACGGTTCGGTGTGTAGGATGACCCAGAGTGAAGGGGGTCAGCGGACGAACAATGTACTATCTTCTTTCACGGAGGGGAACCTCGGTAAACACCATCGGTCTAGTGGGCAGACACAATGGTCTTACTGGCAGTGAGAGAAGATGAGATAGTGGCGCTCCTGTGTGTAGGCGTGTGTGTGTATCTGCGAGCGCGCTTAGGCACCGAGTGCAAACAACCAACTCGTTTCGTTTTTCTTAATTATTGTACAGGGGCGGTCTACAGATGGTCTTAAATCTGGCCAACGGGTTCGTCTAAGTAGCGGAATGTGGAGAATAATACAGAAATTAAATATCCAGGCAAAAAATACGTATCTAAGAACCGCCGCATAAATATAGTAATAAGCATTTTACTGGCGACTTTAGAACAAGACAATAGAGATACAGCTGCAGGAATCACTCAATCGTTTGTCAAAGCCCAATACAGTTAATGCGGCGCATCAACAGAAGTGGAATATAAAAATGATCCACGATATTGGATTTATTTACCAGGACATGCAAGTGTGGTGGGGGAAAAACAAGCAGGCGGACAGATTGGCGGGATTTGCACCGATCGGTGGGGTATTGGTGCAAGATAAGGCAGACATGGTCGGAACCCTTTAGGATCCTGTGTATCGGTTGTGAAGAATAGATAGATCATCGCGGCCTGGAGAGAATGGTGCTGCGGAGAGTGACCAGAGGATCTGACCGACACTCAGGACTCCGAAGAAAGGCCAGCCGGACACAATCAGACTGTTACTGGCACCATTAATATTGGGGCTCTTCGTTGGCTGTAGAAGATGAGGACGGAGCACGTTTGGGAATGTCCGGAGTGATGTGATGTTAATTCTTTACTCAACTCAACGTATTAGCCCTGTGTGGGCAAATACTAGCAAGAGAGGCAGACCAAACGAACGAACAGACTTTATTTTCAAAGGGTAACAAATTGGGCACGCAGGCCCGTCTTACATTCGGCCCTTCCAATCACTCATCTTTCTTTCATCAACAGTGCATAGAAAAAAAACATTGTCACATGAATTTTGTAAACATAAACAAGGCATATTACTATGTTATGAGACACATCAACCACCCACCCACACGTCTCCCATTCACTCCAACTCCACCACCCAACCACACACATACCCACACACACATACATGCCCCTACCCATCCACCACATCCCTACACCTACACATCTCCCCACCCATACACACCTCTCACCCACCACACACCCCATCCACCCACACCTCAAGCACACATACATTCCCCAACCCACACATCCCCCACCCACACACATCCACCCACCTACACACATATCCTCTACCCGTCCCATTACCCACCAACAATCACTGACTCACATATCCTCCTCCGCCCACACACCTCCAATCACCCAGCCAAACACACATTCCCCACAAACACACACACATCTCCCCGTCAACTCACATATTCCGCACCTACCCACACACAAATTCCGCACCCAGCCACATAATCTCCCATCTCCCCCAGCCCACTCACAGATCCCGAGCCCACCCCTACAAACACTCAAAATTAGGCTTATGTGGACAATGTGGCAATAAATAGAAACCCATATTTGTACAGTATCGGTGAATATGTGTGTTATATATTTGACCTCATCGTATCTGATCTGATCTCATCGCATTTCATCTCACCTAATCTCATCACATCTGATCTCTTCTTATATTGTTCCTCTTGTAACTTGCGATATCGAGGTGAGAATATAAACAGCTGAAGAATGCCTGTTTATTAAGGGCTTCATGTATGGAGATGCTGTATTTCAGCCTACATATGATTCAACTATTCACCTTATGTGACATATAACTCTGTACTGCACATCTGAAGAGATACAACAATTGGACATGCAATAAATTCTGCAACCTTGTGTTTGTGGCTTGTAAGTGGCACAACACTTACAATCGCAAGTTTAGACCACAGCTTGATGATTTTAAAAGCAAACTAAATGTAATAATTTATTACATGTTTCATAAATGCTCTTATAATTCAAGTTTCCTTTTCCAAACTGCAGCTTTAATTTTGTTTAAGCTGGTAATTTTCCTCCGATATAGTTTCAAATATATGCGTACAGAAATGCGAATTGTCAACTCGTATACATAGAGTTCAGTCTCCGTGCCTATGGTGTCGCGGACGCGATTCGTGATGTCACTTACCCGTGTTCAAAATACAGCGACGACTGATTTGGCAGCAGACCGTGTCGCGATGGTTTTAACGTGTTGGTATGGGAGCCGGTCGTTTAGAAATCAATGGCAAACTCATCATCATCATCTTCCACTTCTGCCGTCAAGCGTCGTGGGGAGGAATAATTTGCGCTCTAGCGCCCGGTGGGCGGCACTGGATAGTGTCATACCTTGTGAGTGTACAATGTCTTTGATGTCGTCAATCCATTTTCTTCTTGGACGTCCTCTTGGTCTCGTCGCAGATGATCTTTGATGTAAGGCCAGTGATGGTAGTTGTTGGTGTTGCATTCTAATGACATGGCCAAACCACTTTATCTTGTCTTTCAATAAATGTGGCACAAGGTGTTGATTCCACTGTCTGTCTGATAACAGCATTTCTCACTCGGTACTATTGTACGTAAACACTTGCCAGAACATCAAATTGAATAAAATCCGTCCTCGTTCAATCTGCTTCTTCAGCATTGGTTATATCTCCACACAACCATTTACTTATATATCTATATGTCTGTCCATCCATCCATCTGTCATCCCTCTCTAGCTGACTGTTTACCTATATAACTATCTGCCCGGGGGTCTGTCTTTGTTTCTCTCTTCTCTTTTCACATGTTTGCGTGAGTGATCTGTTTGTATTTCAGCATGTGTCTGCCTATTTAATTGATTGAATCTAATCGATATGGTTTTATTTAATTTCACCTGTGTATGTGTCTGTGTGTGAGTATGTATGTGTGGTATATGTTGCACACACACACACACATAAGTATGTTTGTTTGTTTGTGTGGTCTGTGTGTGTGTGTATGTGTGTGTGTCTGTGTATGTGTGTGTTCGTGCGCACACGCGCGTGCAAGGGTTAAGAATACAACTAGCATTCTCACTGAGCGAACGCAGAATACGTCAACAATCTCTCTCTCTCTCTCTCTCTCTCTCTCTCTCTCTCTCTCTCTCTCTCTCTTACGCGTATATGTATGTCTGTCTGCGTGCGTGTGCGTGAGTGCACGCACGCCTGCTAGAGTTCAAAATACAATGAACATTTACACTAAACGAACACAGAATACGTCAACATACACACACACACGCACACACACACACACTCACACACACACACACACACGCGTGGCAGAAACTGCAATGCTCAAATGCCCACAATCTGATCCATCAAACGAGGAGAAGGTGGAGGCAGCAACGCTGAGATATTACTAGAACAAGTGCAGGCCAAAATCCCAGATTAGCAACACTGGAATGCGCAGAAAGGAGAATGGGTGGGCAGAAAGAACACATAAAAAGTCAGAAAAGTGGCCAGACGCCAAAGCCACACAGTGAGCGTTACATTCCTGGGTTCGAAGATAGACAATACCGGGTATTTTCGGTAAGGTCGGGCGGTGAATTCGGGCAGCGTGTTTGCTTTTTTAACTTTACAAATGGATAACACACGCGCTCACGCACGCACGCACACACACACACACACACACACACATATATATATATATATATATATATATATATATATATATATATATATATATATATATATATATATATATATATATATATATATATATAAACTGCAGCACTGGATAAACATCTCTAAAGGAAGTGATGTAATTGATTATCGGGCGTGTTAGTGTAATCGCTAAGAGGTGAGACGAGGATCCGATGCTAGCGTTCGTCGACCACTAAGAGAGGGAAAAACTGGCCACGCATTCCTCCGTGCATTCAGACCTACACCATGTGATGGCCTTGACATTTGCGGCCCATGTCTAGACATTCTGGTTACCAGTACTAAAAGGACACTGATATTTTAAAAATGCTGTCTAATGTTTAAGGGGACCCACCTCATTGGGGGGGGGGGGGGGGCAGACGACCCATTTGCCATCGTCATCCAACAGTATTACAGTAACGTCATCCAACACTATTACAGTAACATCACACAACAGTATTGCAGTAACGTCATCCAACAGTATTACAGTAACGTCATCCAACAGTATTACAGTAACGTCATCCTATAATTACAGCAAGACAAAGGAAACTATGCACAAACACGGATCGGCATTAGAAACTTTCAGGAGGAGATATAGTAAAAAGTAAGAGATACATGAGAGTATCAATGGAAAAGCAGATAGACTGGCTGGTTCTGCCATGGAGGGTCGATCGCTTCGACATGATGTATAAGATTAGCTTAATTAACTTATGTATGAAAGACATACGAGGGCGAGTCAAGTAAGTCACACAGTTCTATGGGACGGCAGGTAAATGTAGTCGTTGTTTTCTACAGGTGTCATTATGTGACAGCAACATCGAACTGTATATTCCCGTTCGTCAGGTGGCACTAGGTGTCTCATGCGCAGCGCATAAATAAAATGGCCACTGTACTTACGGAGTGTACAACCACTATACATTACGTTACTGTAATACTTTTGGATGACGTTAGCGTAATAATGTTGGATTGGATGACGTTAGCGTAATAATGTTGGATTGGATGGCGTTAGTGTAATACTGTAGGATTGGATGATGCTACCGTAATAATGTTGGATGACGTTATGTAATACTGTAGGATTGGATGACGTTAGTGTAATGCTTTTGGATGACGTTATGTAATACTGTTGAATTACGTTAGTGTAATATTATAGTCTCCGTGGCGAAGTGCTGTTTGACTCGGGCTCCGAAGGTTGTGGGTTCGATTCCAGGCCGCGTCCTTCGGTTCACAAGTGAAATTTTTCGGAGACTCCTTTGTGTCGTCGCTAGAGCTACGGAGTTCTTGCTTTGTGCGACGCTTTCCGCGCTGCAGAAAGAGACCGAGCCATATGGGATAAAACCCGGTGCAATGAAGTCAACCCTGTCGACTTTTAAGCGACTTTTTTTAAAAGTGTACAACCAAAGAGCAGCGTTTTTTTTTTTTGTGTGTGGGCAAAAGGACTGCCTGCAAAGGATATTCATAAGGAAATGCTTCCTGTTTAGTTGACAAATGTTTGTACCGTAATGCGGTGCATAGCTGGGTAGAAAAAAAATTTTCAAGGACGCGAATGACGCCGAAGCTGAATGTGAAGTGAAAACGTGGTTTAGAAAACAGAGCACGCAGTTCTATGCAGTCGGTTTTGGAGGATTGATAAAACGATGGGATAAGTGCATCAATGATGGTTGAAATTATGTTGAGAAATAAAGGGACAATGTGTGTATAAAAATAAACTGGTTTCAAGTTGTTATCATATTTAATGATTTTTCTACAGCCATTTGTGACTTACTTATTGACTTCCCCTCGTACCGGATGAAAAACGCAATGTATGAAAGGAGAGTGACGTGAAGGGCAAAATGCTAGACGGGCATGCGTGCCCAGTTCTCAACCCTTTGAAAATAAAGTGCGTTGGTTCGTTCCTTCTTGGCAGCGCACATAGTGGCAGCCATTGTTTATATGAAGAGATCCTACACTTACCGTCGAGAGAGACTTGAGACCATAACCAACTACTACATATCGGCTGCTTTCAAGCACAATTCGCCACAGGGTCACGTAGTTTCACTTGACCATGCTTGGGAGATTAAGGATACCCCTTAGGCTAGCGGAGGATCCATCCATCCATCATGTGCCATGCCGATAAGCTTGGGCTGTCATGATTCGCTATTTCACTCGATCACCAGAGTCATGGATCAGCTCAGTGTTCTTGACTCGACCATGCCACGTAGCCAAGCCATCCAGGTATTTACTCCTCTGTCTTTCCCGTGTTCTCTTCCCTTCGACCTTGCCATTTGTCACCAAGGTCTCCAATTTATTTCTTCTCATAACATGCCTAAAATGTTTGACTGCTTACGTCTAATTTCTCTAATCAGTTTACGATTTTCATAGCGTTGGTTGGATACGGGGCGCCTTACTTCACATCTGACTGGGAATACCCGCAAACCCGTTACTGAACGTTGATGGATTTATTACCCAATAGATCGACGCACGTACGAACATGGCAGAGTATAATAATGATAATACACTATGAACAGAAAAAAAGCATATTGTTTTGTTTCTCGGAAAAGCGATAAAACATATGTGTATATAATCTGGAGAGAACATCTGAAACAGAAAAACAGTAAGTTAATAACCATACAAACACCCGAACCAGCCATCTCTAAGGACACAGGATGTAACTGAAGGATCGCATGGACCACGACGACCTTCCAAACAGATGCTAGAAGAAAAGAATCGTCGGCAGCCAAGCTTGCCATACACTCACGCCATCACCATCAACAACAAGTGCCATGCCGACAGGCGTTGGCGATCATGTGTCTCCATATTTACTGAGAAACATGTTTACAGCGGATAGATACAACATTGGTTTCCCCTGACCTTCCACCAGTTTTTTTATGGTTTAACTTCAAAAGCCTTTGTCTAAAAAGACCAACCATGCTGTGCAGCATGTGGGTGAGGTTGTGTGTGGCTTCTCTTACCCGCCGATGGCCACATCACAGAGCTGGAGTATTTTATAGAGACGACTGCCCCATCTAATACGTCGCCGTGCAGAAATGACTACCGCATATGTTGGTCCAAGGTTGCTTATTCAGCACACTCGTGGCTAATGTCTATATGTGGAGGCTACCCCACAATCGACCACCCAGTGGACGCGTCTAGTGGTAGGACAGGCTCCTAATCTTGCACCTAAACCATGTGATTGAATTAATTCAAGGACCCCCGTTATGACGCTAAGGAACTGTTTTCCATTGTGTCCTCTAGACTAGACCAAGCACAAGAAGAAGAAGAGGAAGAGGAGGAGGAGGAGGAGGAGGAAGAAGAAGAAGAAGAAGAAGAAGAAGAAGAAGAAGAAGAAGAAGAAGAAGAAGAAGAAGAAGAAGAAGAAGAAGAAGAAGAAGAAGAAGAAGAAGAAGAAGAAGAAATACACGCTCCGAGGGTTGTTGTATCCAACATCAAAGACTCAGTATAATGTTAAGACCCTCTATCTGATACATTAACTCTTACACGACGTGTTGGTCTTGCAACCTTACGCATGAACAAACCGCATGTTGCACCACCGTCAATCTAACGCGTAATGTTGAAGAAACGAAACTGTCAGACCTTGGACTAATTAATCAAGGACACCGTTCAGTCTATTCCAGACTCTAAAATAAACCCACATGACAAACACGGCGGGGGTGATTATTCTAGGTATAATTTCAGAATGAGTGACGTAAATCTGGAGCGGAAAACCTTTGGCACGCGGGGCGAGTTGGTATCCCGCAAAGTTTCATCCGGCCCACAGAGAGATAAGCGAGTAACGGTAACAGTATGGCAGACACAAACGTTAGGGTGTGAATCATCCGGGCTTCACAAAAAAGTCAAGAAAATGCGTACCACTTGGTATGCCTCACGCAGTTGAGTGCATTTACACCCTTTATGTTACTAATCTACCTGCCTGTTGTTCTACACTTCTAATCGACCCTCTCTGCCAGCCTCATCAATCTTACAGTCTACCTACCTACATACCTACCGACCGACTTAAATAACGACCTATCTGTCTGTCTAAATATGTTTCTATATCCACCCACTCATCTATCTACCTACCTTCTGTCTATCTATTCGTCCGCGTTTACCTATCTGTCCGTCCGTCCAGACAGCCAACCATCACTTCCTTCATGCCTCCCTCCACTCATCTGTCTGTCTGTCTATCTATCTATCTATCTATCTATCTATCTATCTATCTATCTATCTATCTATCTATCTATCTATCTGTCTGTCTGTCTGTCTGTCTGTCTGTCTGTCTATCTGTCTATCTATCTATCTATCTATCTATCTATCTATCTATCTATCTATCTATCTATCTATCTAAATCTCGGTCCGTCCGTCTATCTGCCTACCCATCAATCACCCCCTCCCACCTACTAACATTTCAACAAAGCTCAGGAAACCCCCAAGACATGAAACGCAACCCTAATGACACGGCGAACCGGACTCCCGCTATCCACAGCCTCCCCACATAAAGTCAAGTATGGCCGGGCTCCGAGAGACATGTGAAGAACCGGCAAATGCCAGAACTAAGAAGCAGAACGCGAGAATGGAAACCAGATCCCCTCTACTCTTGAAGCAACAAAACACAACTGGAAAGCACATCAAAACAAGTGCGCACGCAATTCTTTCACATCTGACTTCCTGCGGAGTTGAGAATGTTAGAGACGTGAAAGAGAATGTAAGAAGTGTGTAAAAAATATAGATAATTCCTTAGCGATCACTGCGCAGGGGGCGAGAACTGCTCGGAACTTCACATATATCTGGCCACAGTTATCTAATCTTACCTTTCCTTTCCTAATTCTGGAAAGAAATAAAATTTGTTAGGGATTCTTGGTGTCATTACACATAAATTCACTGGATTGATAGGCATTTACAGAAGGGAGCGGAAAGACGTAGGGGTCAGAGATGCGCTTTGTAATAGAAATACTCAAAGCTACAGGTACGGTGAATTGTGGGGGGGGGGGGGGTATCTACAGTTAATTCAGCATACTAAGGACTCCCGATATGTGGAGAGACATGAATGTCTACATCGGTTGGCAGGGCACATGATGATTATGACGACAAAGACAACAGTACTGGAACCAGCAGAGTGAAAATGACGGCAACGCTCCGATGAAAAAAAAAAAAAAAAGGTGTACTCCTACGTACGGCAAACTAGACAGTCCTATAAATGGTATCAATATACAGGTCTGATGTCCACTAGACCCTAAAACATGAATATGAGTGCTCACTAATACTTGTAACTGGATTTTTCATATCTTCTTCTTCTCCTGCGTTCATCCGGGTTTTTTTTTTTCCGGACGTGATTGCGTTGTGCCTGTTTACAGCAGAGCTGCGTTCTTGCGCCGTTAGGCCGACACATCCAACTTCTGCGGGCATTTGTTGACCG
Source organism: Cepaea hortensis (assembly GCA_963921405.1). NCBI lineage: Eukaryota > Metazoa > Mollusca > Gastropoda > Stylommatophora > Helicidae > Cepaea > Cepaea hortensis. The sequence continues at coordinate 103,293,395 of OY992885.1, read as the reverse complement.
GGTTAACCTTCCCGGGGCATTTTTCATATTATTTCTTAACAAGTTCTTTCTCCAGTCATGTGTGTAATGAATGTGATCTGCAAACTTGACTGGGTAGAATATAGTTGAACACACAAGGCGGGTTGTAAATGGGTCATATGTGTTAAAATAACGCACAGAATGTTTCGGGACATAAAAATTACTCTTCATTTGGGGGGGGGGGGGGGGGGGGGGTTTAACAAAATAAATAAACAAAAACAGAAAATACCGTAAAAGGAAGTAAAAGTTAGGCAAAAGACACTTTTCCAAACCTGAAGACAAAAATGGTTATGTGAGGAAAACCACTATTTTTATAGACCAATCAGAACTCAATGAGTGATGTGGTCAATATACATCCGCGGCCTGTACTTCCCATAACAATACGTGAACCCATTTAAAGTCGATGAGAGCCCACGTAAATAATCATGTTTGACACAAATTTTCACCTCGAAGGGGATTCGAAATCATAACCATCGGGGTTGGCAGGCAAGAATGTTAGCCACAGCGATATCCTTATTCATTCTTTGAAACAAACTTCAGCTGTACCGAGAAATGGGAGATAATGTTATCAACATTACTGAGTCGCTGCCCTTTGAATAGAACACCTGATTCCATGTATAGATTTATCCACTGTGGCATCACCCTATACTTTCTGTAGCAAGGCTATGTCCTACCACGACCAGGGCAACTCCTTGAAGAAATTGCGTCATGTATCCAAATTTTGGCATTGCTAAACTTCTCTTTGAATAGAACAAGATCAGACGCAAACATGTCTAGGTCACTAGGGTCTGAGCACCAGCAAAGAGTCAAACGATCAATGTTGTCTTAAAAAGATTTCAGAAATGTACAGACAGAATGGTCTAATCTTATATATAAAAAAGGATGTGCGTATCTCTGTCTGTATGTCCTTTATACGCTCGCGAACGGCCCATCCGATTGAGATGAAATTTTCTACACGCCTTCCTTTCATTCCAGCACTGCCAACTGTGATATTTTGTTAGTGTGAAATCGCCTGCTTACTCAGTATTATTTCATTTTTCATTTTTCATCATAATTTCATATATCTCAGGGGACCTAACTCTGTAAAAGTTATTTCAAGGGGCATAACTTTTCTGTATAACTTATAGTCATATTGTGGCATCGTTTTCAAAGATTTATAAACTCTTTGTCCATAGTTATGTACCGGCATATGAGTTATAATAAATAATGATACAATCTGTAAGGCATTTTCAAAGTTTTCATAAAAATAATGCACAATGCATAACATTGTAACTCATCTTTTTTTGCTTAAGAAGTTACTGTAGTCATGCAGGTGATTAGAAAGAGTTTTCATTAAAAATAATGGATGGTGTGTGGAAGGACATTCTTTTAAGTTACTTTTTTTGTTGTATGAATTTAATGAGAACTTATATGACTACTTATATGAATTAAATGAGATGCTCCCCAACAGGGACTGGGCGAAGCCGGGCAGGGTCAGCTAGTGTTCTATAAACCAATTAGCGCTGGAATTAGAATGGGCCTAGGGTTACAATCGTACACGGGGATTCCATGAAACACGTGTCCAGTCCACAAGGAAAGGTAGGTTTCATATATACATATTTTCATGTAGTTGTTTGTTTGTGTTTTGACGAAGACTTTGACCGCAACGTTCATGTTTTTAAAAAAAAAGACTTGTGATAGCGCTCTAGTAAAGATTATCGTCTTCTTGTTTTTGGGTGATTCATTCATCATACACCGATTAACTGATTCAGTACCACAAAAAGCAGGTTTGAACAAAACATGGTACATAATCACACGGACAGCTATTAGCTATTATAATGTACATTTCCGTTCATTGAGCATTGAAATTGCGGAAGATACCACGAAACAAGACACATAACACGATTACCCTAGCACTGCGATATATCGTCCTTTGAAACTGATTCAGTTAAGAGGGAGCCATTGAGAGAAATAACCATTAGAACGATGCAATACTTTGATCGCAACAAGTGGCATAACTACTGAAAACCATAATGGGGAGAAGAGTTGAATAGCAAAATGGCTAATAAGACGCCAAAGATACTAAAGGACAGGCAACATCAATATAAGGTCAGGATACAGCTCTACAATGATACATATATGTCCTTTTCAGAACTGAAGACGACCTGCATATAAACGCCCCGGTCTAAAGAGTTACTCCCAGAGAATCAGAAACCAACCATACTTGCTGCCCTACCACGCGGAACCAGTGTTGCGTGAGGTACTGGCGATCACTGCCTTTCCTTTACACAGTTCTTCAAGACGGGGTGTCAAATTGACAAGCACAAAGGTCTAAGTACTGAGTACATCTACCCCGGAATGCTAAGTTCGCACGTATAATTGTATGTAAACGTTCGTGGGTCTATCCAGCATTGAAATACGACATGTTGATGAACTGAGCAAAGATACGCCGCTAATTGAAGAGTTTCTTCAAGTTCAACAGTTCTGACATTATTTACACATGCCAGGGCGGAAGTTCAGAGCAAATCTTCAACCTGCAAAACGAGGGAAGCATTAATATAGGTAGGGATGGTACGTGGCGTGTCTGTAGTGGTGGAGTAGTTGTTAAGGTAGAGCACTGTTTCCAAGATATCGTGACAAGTTGGGGATGTGGGTCCAGGCTCATATCTTCTTGGCCAAACAGCACTCAATGGTTATGTGATCAGTGTCATGTGTGTTTTACCTCCCAGAAAACTTTCTAAAGCGGACTGTAGGAGGCTGGATGTAAATTGGAGTTAGGTATTAAAGAAAATCCTCAACTGGGATTTGAACCAAGATAATTGATTCGGCAGACATGAGCGCTCGCAACTATACTACAACAGTATCTGGGGGCGATAGTATGTAAATCCACCCGATACTATGAACGTAAGCAACGCAGCTCAATGGGATTGATCGGTCGATCAGTGGGTGCAGTTGGGTGGCTTCTGTTCATTACAATGTGGGTATAGCACCATAATCCTCCTATGCACTGTTGTCATCCATCCAGCCGGGGTTCCATGCATTTGTTTTTATTGTGTGTATTATATCTAGTTAATTGTGTGTGAATGGGCTGAGTGGTCTCGAGGTATGGTGTCCGCCTCGAGTGCTGGAGGTCCCAGGTTCAAGCCCCGGTGAGGACGGGGATTTTTTCACGTAGACTTCTAGTAACAAAATTTCCCCTGGTCTCTGGGTAGTGAGATCGGGCGCCCGTGTGTATTGTTACGCACGTAAAAAAAATCCATTGGCAGTTGGAAATCGGAAAAGTGTAGCCTAACGGCGCTGCCCTGGCAAAATTTGAAGTTAAAAATCTACGCAATGTATTTGAGGATCCTCGCCGGTGCTACAGGGGGGGGGGGAGAGAGGGAGAGAGAGAGAGAGAGAGAGAGAGAGAGAGAGAGAGAGACAGCCAGAGCGAGACAGCCAGAGAGAGAGAGAGAGAGAGAGAGAGAGAGAGAGAGAGAAAGAGAGAGAGAGAGAGAGAAACCAAGAGGGAAGGTGCTGGAAACTTTGACATCATGGCACGGAGAAACGTCGGTATCAGAAATGACTCGCGGCACGAGAGCTCTGGGCAGACATGATCATCAACATACACGGACTATAAGAAAACTGGCAGGACAAGAGACGGAAGTCTGTGGACAGACATGACCACCAACGTAACACGTGCATGAACCATAAGAAGAAGACGTGTGTGTTATGTGTGTTTAATACTACTGTTAGTTGCATATCCTTTACAGGACATCGCAATCAACCCCAGTATTATTTTTTTTTGCTGTTTGTGATCTCTTGGCATATTTACGTTCAGTAGTTTGCCATTGCTTTCTGAACGACCGGCACCCATACCATTGTATTAAAACACCCAACGCAAGGCGGTCTGCTGTCAAATCTCCCGCGGCTATGTTTCGAACGCGGTATACGGGATTACGAAGTGCGTCCAAAATGCCCCGCGTCACGGAGCTGGCGAATAATATTGTGTGGGGTGGAAATGTGGATCATGGTTTCAAAATGAGAATACCTAGGTTAGGGTGACTGACGTGTGGTAGGGCAAACACTGAAAATACCTAGGTTAGTGTAACTGACGTGTGATAGGGCACACACAGAGAATACCTAGGTTAGTGTAACTGACGTGTGGTAGGGCACACACAGAGAATACCTAGGTTAGGGTGACTGACGTGTGGTAGGGCACACACAGAGAATACCTAGGTTGGTATGACCGACGTGTGGTAGGGTACACACTGAGAATACCTAGGTTAGTGTAACTGACGTGGGGTAGGGTACACACTGAGAATATCTAGATTAATGTGACCGACGTATGGTAGGGCACACACTGAGAATATCTAGATTAATGTGACTGACGTGTGGTAGGGCACACACTGAGAATACCCAGGTTAGTGTAACTGACGTGGGGTAGGGCACACAATGAGAATATCTAGATTAATGTGACTGACGTGTGGTAGGGCACACACTGAGAATACCTAGGTTGGTATGACCGACGTGTGGTAGGGTACACACTGAGAATACCTAGGTTAGTGTAGCTGACGTGTGGTAGGGCACACACTGAGAATACCTAGATTAATGTAACCGACGTGTGGTAGGGCACACACTGAGAATATCTAGATTAATGTGACTGACGTGTGGTGGGGCACACACTGAAAATATCTAGATTAATGTGACTGACGTGTGGTGGGGCACACACTGAGAATATCTAGATTAATGTGACTGACGTGTGGTAGGGCACACACAGAGAATATCTAGATTAATGTGACTAACGTGTGGTGGGGCACACACTGAGAATATCTAGATTAATGTGACTGACGTGTGGTAGGGCACACACTGAGAATATCTAGATTAATGTGACTGACGTGTGGTGGGGCACACACTGAGAATATCTAGATTAATGTGACTGACGTGTGGTGGGGCACACACAGAGAATACCTAGGTTCGTGAAACTGGCGTGTGGTGTGGCACACACAGAGAATACCTAGGTTAGTGTAACTAGACACTCCCTTGTCTGGAAACCACAAGGCGAATGGAATAGTGGGAGAACACACATAGAAGATAATTAAAGACAAAGAGATGAACTATATAGGGAGGACATGGAGTTAGCTACAGGAGATATCAAAAGTTAGGAGGGCCTGGTTGAGTGTCTAAGTCCTAGTATGGAATAAAGGACAAGAGAAGAAGATTCTGGGGAGAAAAACACAAACATATATACACACCTTACAATGGCTCAGGTCTGGTGAAGAGAACTCACAGCGGGAAAGTGAATAAAGATAATAGAATGATGATTAAGAAAGGTAATAACAAACATGTTAAAACAGATCACGCTGTGATTTCTGTTCCCGTGAATTGAGATCCATTTACGTATGTACATGCAATATAATGACGAAGAAAGAAATAATAAATACGTTAAAATGAGGTCACGCTGTTATTTCTGTTCTTATTGCCATTTTTGTTGTTCCCCCGTAGTATCTTAACATCATCATCATCATCATCAAGTGCCGTGCCGGCTGGCGTAGGCGTTCATGGCTCTCCACAGATCTCGGTCTTTGGTTTTCTGGATCAACTCTGGTGCTGATATTCCTCCATGCCACCGTCTCAATCCATCCAGCATCACTTCTCTTGGTCTACCTCTGCCTCTCTTGCCCTCGATCTTTCCAGTTGTTACGATGTTCTCTAATGCCTCTCTTCTCATCACGTGACCGAAGAAAGATGTTTGTCTCTGTCTTATTGTTCTATATAATGTTCTAGTTTCATTAGCCTGTTTCAGGCAGTCGTCGTTAGTTACTCTGGCAGTCCAAGGAATTCGCAACATTCGTCTCAGGAACCACATCTCTGTTGCTTCTAATTTCTTCTTAACTTGGTCATTTGCGTTCCAAGATTCACTGCCATACAGCAAAACTGGTTCTACATAGCATTTCAGCACTCTCTTTCTTACATTCAGTGATAGTGACTTATTGCATAAGATACTCTTCATTTTCTGAAAAGCGGCTTTTGCCTGCCCTATTCTACTCCTAATCTCTGTTGTACATCTTCCATCTGATGTTATAAATGCCCCTAGGTATCTAAAATTATCAACTTGGTTAAGGATTTTCCCTTCTATTTCTATGTCACATTTTGGTGTCACCATTTTCTTTGATATTACCATTGTTACTGTTTTCTTGATATTCAGAAACATCTTAACATACCTTTGTGTTTCATTTTGTATTATCATATCCAGCTGCGGTCAAGATCTTTTTATTCGTTATTCCTATTTACGAAAAACCATAATGGAGGGAAGCACTGAATAGCTAAAGGACGCCAAAGTTATAAACGGACTGTCGACATCAAGATATTGTCAGGAAACAACCAAGTAGAGGCACTAGGTAGAAGTAACAGCCAAGACTCAAGACAGAAAATACTGGAAATCAATTACTGCAGATCTTCACTGCCGACCTTCAGTGCGGAGATAGTATTGAAATGTTGGCAAATTCAATCTCGTTGCCTATGCTCGTTCATTACGGGTCAACATAGTTCATCTAGACGGGCGCTAGCGAAGTTGATAGCGAACTCCGCTAGTAATGTCATGAACACGGCCGGACGCAAGTTCTACGCCTGGGTTCGTCAGTTGTCGCAGTGAGCGAAAGACTGGCTGCTTCTCCCTCCTTGCTCTATCCACCAAGTCCCATGCCGATAAGCGTGGGCGGTCATGTTTTGCCATCTCACTCGATCATCAGAGTCGTGGATCAGCTCAGTGTTCTTGTGCTTGCTTGCTTGTTGCTTGCTTGTGTTCGTTGGCTTGAGCTCCAACGCGAAGTCCTGTATGTCGGATGAAGGCATCCTGTTGTCCAACATCAGTGTGATGTCATACAGGACCTGAGTTTTGCGTGAGTATCCGTTGTCCCATGTCTGGCTTATTGGTGTGCAGACTGGTGGTTCCTCGCCGTACAGGCAGACACTCTCCGACTTCGGAGGAATCGGCGATCCTACTGACTTTAGCCAGGACCCCGAAAGGACCTGTTGCCCAGGACGCTCGACGAGGACGCGTCAATAGGTCTTGGCCAGTATATAACCCGGCCCTGGTGCCTTGGAAACACCTCTGCGTCCCAGTGTTCTTGTCTTGACCATGCCTTGTGGCCAAACCATCCAGGTATTTACTTCTCGGTCTTCCCCTTGGCCTGTTCCCTTCGATCTTGCCAGTTGTCACCAAATTCTACAATTCATTTCTTCTCATAACATGTCCAAAATATTTTGACTGTCTTCGTCTAATTTCTCTAATCAATTTACAATCTTCATTTGTTTCTTGTAGTACTTGTTCACAGATCTCCCTGACGAAGGAGCTAAGGACGTTGTTCGTAATCCCGTATACTCACGTACGAAACACGGCCGCGCAAAATTCGGCAGCGGATCACGTCGCTGGTTACTTACGGATGTATGTGAGCCGGTTGTTCAGAAAGTAATGGCAAACTACCGAACGTAAAACTTGCCAAGACATCAATAGCAGCTGAAAAATGCTCGTGTTGACTGCAATGTCATGTAAAATTATATGCGATAATAAAGTACTTGTTCATTGGTTTTTCTGTCTGTCCATGGTATTCTTTGCACTCTCCTCAGAAACCACATTTCCACTGCCATCAGATGTTTTTCAGCTTGACTGCTCATTGTCCACGCTTCACATTCATACAACAGTACAGGTTCTATGTAGCACCTCAACACTCTTTTTCTCGTCTCAATTGACATCTTTTTATTGGTCAGTATGTTTTTCATCTTGCTAAAGGCTACTTTCGCCATGGCGATTCTTGTTCTAATATCTTTAAGGCATCTCCCATCAGATATTATTAAGCTATCAGGATATCACAACACAAACCCATAGTAGGAAACTTTAATTGGGGGAGGGGGGAGGGGAGAGAAAAAGAGAGAGAGAGAGAGAAAGAGAAAGAGAGAGAGAGAGAGAGAGAGAGAATTAGTTCATTCCCGAGCAGACCAATCTGATATTAGGTGAAGACAGTCCAATAATTAGATCAACAATGAAGATAGTGAAACTGTTACACGCACTGAATACTTTGTCTCAATAAATAATAACATGAGATTTGGTTAAAATGAAGTCATACAGAGACGGACCATATATGCTGAGGTTAAACTATGAGACAGATCATAGTAATGCAGAGGTTAAACTTTGCGGAGGCCGGCATGGCGAAGAGATAAGAGCGCTAGTTAATAAACATCCGGTGTGCTGATGCTGAGGTAGGAGGTTCAACCCCAACACAGGCCCAGTTGGACAAAAATGTTGACTTCTCGTCCTTGATTTGGGGACGCATATTACAAGTACCTCTGAAGTCGGAGTGGGTTCGCCTGATGGCGATGGGCACTGGTAATAGGTAAAGCTAATCCACACGCAAAATACATTCCAGTGCTACTAGAAGTAGTGTGTATGGATTACGCTGGAGTTCAAAGCGAGCTAGCCCCAACAGACCATAGCAATGCGGAGGTTAAACTGTGACAGCCCATAGCAATGCGGAGGTTGAAGTGAAGTCCAAACTGGCCAGCATGTGAAATGAATTCATTACACCACGATACGATCGAACAACTGTGCAACAGATTCAGTGCCAAGCAAAATGGTAGGTTTAGACCAAACAAAAACGGATGGCGGAGAATTTGAAGTAGGGTTGTGTCACAATTATGACTTAAAAGTTGTTAATATGGTAGCAGACATGTTGTATTATTATTTATCAAATTATTGGGGGTTGCATAGGGAAAGCTACGTATATAAGCCATTGGTAGATACGGGAAGTCGCTTAAAATTAATTAATCATCCCATGGCACTTTATCATTTAATGCTTGAGTTTCGATTTCAGCACTGTAGACCATTGCCTCATATGGACAAAAATCCCCTTCAAATTATGAGGCTGTGATGGAAGCTAATTATAACTTCTTTTCTAAGTTTGAACTGGGTAGAGGTAATGATAAAACGACAGAATACGATATCAGTGAAGCTCCACCAAGGATGAACGTATAAAGAGAACGAAACGAAGTGTTTATAAACCAGAGTACTACAGGAACAAATCAGAAACTACACCTCAGGAATTCTGCTGCGAGAGACACACCATCTGTGACTTTGCCCGGAGTGCCCGAATTTCGATTCTTCATTAACCATTACTAAACCAAATGTAAACGTTTACATAACACTGCTATTGTTTACAAGTCTTCAGAACGTCTGAACAAGCCTTGGTGAAAGAAAGTTATGCTGTACTTTATCGGGGGAACTCTTGCCTGCAGAAATAACTTCCCCTCTCTCCTTCCCCTGTCTGAGCTTCCAATAATAGCCCAGGACCACACACGGGCATGGCGGTTTCTGGGTCACAATATGGCTGCCGCAAGGAAAGCCTTTCGTTGAATGCAATAAAGGGAGGGTATGTTTAAAGCTTACGATAGCATCTGGCTTAATTTCCTGGCCAATTTTACGCGTAATGTTATGTGAAATCACATCGAAGCTGGGAGCAAATATAAATTATTAATAAGCTGACTTTAAATCTTGAAAACCCGTCCCCTATGAGCAAGATAAATTGAATTTCCCAACGCCAAGAACACTTAAGCTTGTAATATCTGACGTGAACATTTTTGGTTGTTTACATTTATGACATACTAAAAGAGCGATTATAACAGCCATTATACATTCACATACAATAAAAGAGTGGGCTTGATTTAACGTTACACTGTATCTCATCTAAAAAGAAAACGTCTTTTGCCGAAAGAATTCACAATGCAGATTTCAAAACGATAAAAACGTATGACAAAGTCATATGCTTGTACCGAATTCGTTTTATGGTTATAAATTGTATGTTGGTCTGTTGTGGTGTGTGCGTTCACGAGCTTTGAAATCAAATGTAGTCAATTTACGTGCTACTACTATATGGTGCATTTTTAATGGCTGTGAAGTGTTTGAAAATATTGCCGGTCCAAGTTTTGTATTTACCTATTATGTTGCATGAACTTTACAGAGGGTGAATTCAAAACTTGGACCGGCAATATTTTCAAATACTGCACAGTCATTAAAAATACAGCCTATACTACTAGAGAGTGCACTGGACATTTTTGCGTGTGAATTAACTTTCCCTATTACCAGTGCCCCTCGCCATCAGACGAACCCACTCCTAACTTCTGAGGTACTTGTGATTTGCGTCCCCAAGTCAAGGACGGGTATGTTGATCTGATATCTGCTTGTTAATGTTTGTTTATTAAATAATTGTTATGTTTAGCCGAATTCCAATAAATTAAACATTCAAGGAAACGATACCATTATTGTGTATGATATGCACGCCACTTAGGCTAAAGCCATATATCGCAGCCTGGCCCATATATTTGACAAGGGCTTTAAATCTCCCTAAGCCAAGTAATTATTTAACTATATAAGTCCCAAACAACATACTGCGTGTGTGATCAGATATTCCTTGCATATATCATGCATCGTAACTGCTATTGATTCATTAAACGTTTCATGTTTGGTCACCTCAGTCAAGAAATCTGGCCATCTATTCTAACAGGAAATGGTACAGGTATTCCTATAGCAGATACTGCCAGTTTGAAGTGTTAGACTTTCACATATTCTAGGCCACAACATATGAGGTACAATGGCCAGTTCCTTTCTCATCACCTATCCATCCAAAATAATTTGCAGAACATTCTTAAAATTAACTGGTTTAGGAGGCTGATCTGAACTTTTAGGAAAAGTATCTGGCTTCTTGAACCAGAAGCAGTGTCTTTGTAGGCAAAAGCACTAACCATTGTGCCAAACATAACCATACTCCACATTATGTTTTCAAAAGGTGTATATATGTTGTCTGTCTGATAGTAATGCATTCATGACATGTCATTTTTCTCCCCTTTGGGCGTCTTCTGGAACTTAAAGTTAAAAGTGTATTTCATTCTTTTTATCCTCTATCCCCCAACGGGGCATAGGTCCCCATTCAAGTCACTCCAAGCGTCCCTATATTCAGCTATCCCAAGCAGCTTTGCCCATGTCTTCCACTTACTTTACATTTCTATTGCTACTTCTCTGTGAATTTTTGGGTCTTCCTCTATTTCTTTAGCTCCATCAGTTCCAGACTAAGACTTTTTAAAAAGTTGCTTAAAAGTCGCCAGGGTCGACTTCATTGCACCGGGTTTTATCCCATATGGCTCGGTCTCTTTCCACAGCACGGAAAGTGTCGCACAAAGCATGCTCTCCATAGCTCCAGTGACGACCTACAGGAGTCTAAAAAAAATTCATTCGTGAACCGAAGGACGCAACCCGGAATCGAACTCACAACCTTCGGAGCCCGAGTCAAACGGCTTGACCACTTTGCCATGGAGACTCCCTGACTAAGACTTTTCTAGTGATACTATTCTCAGGTTTTCTTAATGTATGTCCCAAATGTACTATGTATGTCCCAAACAACATTATTCATTATTCCCAGCAGTCGCGACTTCTTCGCCTCTTGGTTCATTGGTTGATTGGACATGGAGTTAAAATGTTAATCCAATGAAACAGAATGGATTAACTCTTAATAGTACAAAAGTTCTATATTTCTGGACTTTCAGTATAAGTTGGTTGTATTTGTAGGCCAGAACCTTTACCATATATTTGTTTCACTTTATCCTGGTTATGCATTTTAAATATTTGTGGTACCTATAATTAAACAAACAAGTTGCAAACAACAAGTCCTTAAACTTTAACCCATGTAGGAAAACTCAAAGAAGGGAAAACACACTGTACAAAACATCGGAGAAAACCCCATGATTTTTAAGCAATTATTATAGATTGACAGGGATCTAAGAAGTTCAACAATTATCTTATAGCTAACAAAGGTACAATGCTTTGTTGTTCGCAGAATGAATTTAAAATCCCTATATGCAATCCCAAAAATCACCAACCAAAAACAGCCAAGATCCTTGATTGTAAACCATAAAATCACCAATAAAACAGTCAAACCCCTTAATCTAGTCCATAAAATCACCAAACAAAAGAAGCTAGATCCGTGAACCTAATCCATATAATCACCAGACAAAAGAAGCCAGATCCGTGAACCTAATCCATAAAATCACCGAACATCTAGATCCATGATGCAACCCCAAAAATCACTACTAATAAACTGACTGATCCCTCAGATCACCATCATCAAGTGTCTTGCCGAATGGTATGGGTGATCATATTTCATCACATCTTGCAATTTTAAACATCCAGTAGTATTTCATGTTTTCTTCCTTTTCTTTCGCTTTTAGCCCTGTGTTTTCTTATCTATTGAGATATTTATTTCTTGGTATATTGAATTTGAATCCTTCCCATGATTTGCCCCAGCCTCCGAGAATTTATTCTCCAGCCAAATTTATTTACCCTCTTTCCATTTGTTTCTTATTTCATTATGTTAAAAAGTTAGTTGTATATCCCCAAACAAAAAGTACATACAGGACGTCAGTCAACCCCAACATTTTTTGGCTGTTTGTGATTTCTTGGCAAGTTTACACTCAGTAGTTTGCCATTGCTTTCTGAACGACCGGCACTCATACAATTTTTTAAAAACCAATGCAAGGCGGTCTGCTGCCAAATCATTGCGTTCGTAACCCCATCGCCACAAAATTGGTCTCTATTATGTGTTCTATTATATCCTTCCTTACCTTGCTCTTCGTTTCTTGTTTCATCCATCTTCTTCTTCTTCCTCTTCTTCTGCTTTCATCCCCCATTGAAGATTAGGCCCTCAATCAACCCATGCCAAGTTGTTCTATCTTTTGCTATCTCCCTCCACATCCTCCCAGTATTATTCATCTCTGTCTATAATTCTCTTCTCCATGTCTGTTTAAGTCTCCTGCTAATTTTGCTTGCCTTGTGGATTCCAGACGAGAGAGTGTCTAGTTATATTGTTCTCAGTTTTCACAATGTGTGTCCTATCCAGCGCCAGCAGCTTTTTTTCACCTCTTGGTTCACCGGGATTTGTTCTCTCCATGAGAAAAACATTTGTTTCATCCATAATCTGCATTATTTCATTTGTCATCCATTTCTTTTCTTGTTTTTTTCTTCTTTTTGCAAATTCTATTATAGGGGAAATTATTCCTTTTGATGCCTGTTGTATTGATTCGTGTAACGTATTCTATTATCTCCATGGCATTATATCTGTTCTGTACAGTAACACTGTATTCTTCCATAATGTCATTAGACTACTGTGAGTTTTTAAACTGTAACATTCACGAGGCTATTGTAGGTTCTTAACTGTAACATTCACGAGGCTATTGTAGGTTCTTAACTGTAACATTCACGAGGCTATCATAGGTTCTTGACTGCAACATTGACGAGGCTAACATAGGTTCTTAACTGTACCATTTACGAGGTTAAAAGTTCTCCACTGTAACATTTACAAGGCTTCCATAGGTCCTTAACTGTAACATTGATGAGGTTAACATAAGTTCTTAAATTTAACATTGACGAGGCTACTGTTTGTTCTTACCTTTAATAGTGAGGTTTTTAACTGTAACATTCACGAGGTTACTGCAGGTTCTTAACTGTAACAGTGATGAGGCAACCATAGGTTTCTAACTGTAATGTTGATGAGGTTACTGTAGGTTTGTAACAGTAACATTGACGAGGCTACCGTAGGTTCTTAACTGTGCCATTTATGAGGTTAAAGGTTGTTAACTGTAACACTGATGAGGTTACAGTAAGTTCTTAACTGTAACATTGATGAGGTTACCGCAAGTTCTTAACTGTAACATTGACGAGGCTACCATAGGTTCTTAACTTTAATATTGACGAGGCTACCGTAGGTTCTTAACTTTAACATTGATGAGGCTACGTGAGGTTTTTAACTGTAACATTGACGAGGTTACCACAGGTTCTTAACTGTAACATTGACAAGGCTACTGTAGGTTCTTAAATGTAACATTGATGAGGCTACTGTAGGTTCTTAACTTTAGTATTGATGATGTTACCACAGGTTCTTAACTGTAACATAAATGAGGTTACAGGTTCTAAACTGTAACATTTACGAGGTTACAGGTTCTTAACTGTAACATTCACGAGGCTACAGTAGGTTCTTAACTTTTATATTGACGAGGCTACCTGAGGTCTTTAACTGTAACATTCACAGGTTACTGCAGGTTCTTAACTGTAACATTCACAAAGCTACTGTGGGTTCTTAAATGTAACATTTATGACATAACTGTACGTTATTAACAATATGACATTCACGAGGCCAGATGGCTGTGAGTTAAACAACTTACCCTCTACCCAAAGCTCGTCAACATTAGTCTCTAAGTGTGCGGTCTTTAATCCAACACAGCACAGTGACAGCAGTAATAATCCTAAGAATGTAACCTTCCCACAATGCAGCTGCAGTAAACATCCAATGCTATACAAGTATCTCTGCAGGTGTAACCGCAGCCACAGGGCACAAGTGTTTCCCTCAGCCCGACCCTGGGGAAACAAGATACATATAGAATTATGCAGAATGTATAGAATGATAAGAAACATATAGAATTTTAAGAAACAGAATTATAAGAAATGTAGGTTAGCACAGCACAATGGATAATAGCGCTCGCTCTTAAACTTCCAGTGTGCTGATGCCAAGGTAGCGGGTTCAACCCCTACACTGGTCAGCTGGACTAAAATGTTGATTTCTCATCCTTGACTTGGGGACGTAAATTACAAGTACCTCTGAAGACGGCGTGGGTTCACCTGAAGGGACACTGGTAATAGGGAAAAATCATTCACACTTAAAAATCACTCTAGTGCAACTAGAAGTAGGAGTATGTGTATGAACCATGCTTGAGTTTACAAAGTGAGCGGGAAAAAAAAAAATTATGTATAGAATTATTAGAAACAGTATTATAAGAAACATAGATCTTTAGTAATAGATCCACCAGTTCCCTTTGTTTGTACAATTAATTTTTTAATACTCTCTGGTAACATTACTTAATAATTCATTTTTAAAAAGCTGACATTTACAATGTATAACAAGGACACAAAACAAAACTTTCGCAGAGATTAACCCTTCACAAATGCTTGAAAATATTGTCCTCAAACACTGCTCCCTGTTCCTCCAAACTTTCATATGTATTATACATTATAATTTGTCATAAATAATCATCATCATCATCATCATGTGGCAAGCCCATTGCCAAATGCACTCTCATCACAGCCTGCAACAAGTTTCTCCATTCTTTGCCAGATTTTGTGCCTCATATATCCTCATGGCCAAAGTGTCCAGTTTCCTGTGTCCATCTTCATACTGTTCAACTGATCCTAGCCTCTTCTTGCGGGAACCAAGCCTTCCATC
Source organism: Cepaea hortensis (assembly GCA_963921405.1). Lineage (NCBI taxonomy): Eukaryota > Metazoa > Mollusca > Gastropoda > Stylommatophora > Helicidae > Cepaea > Cepaea hortensis. The sequence continues at coordinate 103,278,102 of OY992885.1, read as the reverse complement.
ACAGTTCTTCCATGGCCACCAACAAGCAAGCAATAAACACCCTGAATTCTTTCAGTCGCAGAAGATCAGCCAGCAGATGTCCAAAGAGGCATAAAAACCACAATGAAAAAGGCAAGGGTGTTCTATTTTAAGAGACAACATAAAATGTTAAAATTTGGTTAACAAATCTAGCCAGGAGTCTCTGTGGCCAAGTAGTTAAGCCGCCTGCCTTGCTCGCTGAAGATTATGGGTTTCATTATGGATTCCTTCATTCGGTTCGCGAGTGTAATTTTTTCGGAGACTTCTGAGGCTTGTCGCTGGAGCTATGAATTGTCTATGCTTTTGGCAGTCTGCCCTGTGGAAAGAGACTGAGCCATATGGGATAAAACTTGGTGAAATGAAGTCAAGTCCCTAACCTTTAAACCCTTTATCTAGCCAGGTGTAACTGCTTCCCAATGAACATGTGACGCAGGTTCCAAATGTCGCAGCTTATTTCGTTTTACTTGTTTACATGTGGTTAGAGCATATGTAAGAAATCTAGCTACAGCAGGGACAACTACAAATCTCCTTATACTCTGACAATACATTGCAACTGGTACCATATGTATTGGGACTCTTCGCTGGATGTTGAAAATGAAGACGGAGTGCATATGGAAATGTCCGGAGTGCTGTAATGTTGGTTCTTAGCTCATCTCAACTCAGCTTCTACAATACGTTTAGTGCCCAATAATTTACAGGCATGGGATAGTTAATGACAAAGGAAATGAACATTTGTACACAGAATTTTCAAGTACTAAATGGGTTAAGTATGCATGCTTTGAACAAACAAAAGATACAAGGTTTAATTGATTCACAAACTGTTGCTGATCACACATGGATGGAGACAAGAGTACAAAGGTTAATTAATACACAAACAGTTGTTGATCAAACATGGGTGGAGACAAGAGTACAAGGTTTAATTATTACACAATCAGTTGTTGATCAGACATGGGTGGAGACAAGAGTACAAGGTTTAATTAATACACAAACAGTTGATCAGACATGGGTGGAGACAAGAGTACAAGGTTTAATTATTACACAAACAGTTGTTTATCAGACATGGGTGGAGACAAGAGTACAAGGTTTAATTATTACACAATCAGTTGTTGATCAGACATGGGTGGAGACAAGAGTACAAGGTTTAATTAATACACAAACAGTTGATCAGACATGGGTGGAGACAAGAGTAGAAGGTTTAATTATTACACAATCAGTTGTTGATCAGACATGGTTGGAGACAGAGTCACAGTCTTAAATACATAAAACTTGATAGGAAATGAGCAAAAGGAAAGCAGACAGTTAAATACAGAGATGGCTTTGCCATATAGAAAAGTTGAGACATGAACACAGACTTTATCTGAAACTGGTAATCTGGTGAGATAGTGATTGGTTGGCATGGCACATGATGATCACATAAAGTTATAAAAGACATATCAAAACATGTATTGACATTGCCAGTCTACAGAATAAGAAAGTTAATATAAATTATAAATCAACATATTATACAATTAAAAAAACACATATTGACATGTACAAAGTACAAAATAAACTGATATAATATAGTGCAAACAAACCACAAATAATTTTGTGTTTGTGGTGTGTGTACTGTATTATACAGATATAGAGTTCTGTATACTGTATTATACCCTTAGAGTTCTTTATACTGTATTATACCCATATAGAGTTTTGTGTATTGTATTATACCCATATAGAGTTTTGTGTTTGTGGGTATTATATACTATATCATACTGGTATATAATTTTGTGTTACAGACTTTTGTGTACTGTTCTGTACCAGTATATTATACTGTTGTGGTTTGTGTATTGTATCATAACGGTATATGATTTTGTTTGTGTGTACTGTGTTATACTATTATAGCGATATAAAGTTTACAATTTCAGTTTACGGATCAACAGTACAACTAACTTTTGCACCTAGCATCTGTTTGTGTAATGAATTAAGACACCTCTGGCTCATATGAGTTGAAATAATAACGGTCAAGAGTTGTATAAACAGTAATTAATTTGTAAATAGTAAATACCAACTAACTGTCACTTTCAAGAACACTTAACTAGTGGACTTTATTAACAATAACATCACAATATGTTTTGTAAATTATAGTTTGCTAGCACCTCTGAACTAAAAATGACAACATGAGAAAGTTTGGGAGAAAGCACTGGTGGGGGTCAGAACAAAAAGAGTTCAGACAAGTGCTTGCGGCTGAGTGAGTTAAGCCGAAGTCAACTGGACGAAACAACAGGAGTTAAAAATGAGACTAAGAATGGTAATCTGACGAGGTGAAACGGGTACTCACCCTTTTAATTTGTCGATAAGCTAACTCAGCGTTGACCCAGCTTGTTCTAGTGTAGAGTTCGGGGTCGGTTTTAGAAGGGTCAGTCCCTCGGCAACGGTTGGACATAATTTGAGCCTCAACTCGGCCTCGCGACTTTCATCGGAGTTAGAGATCCCACATTCACAAGGGCTAAGCGGGTACACGAGCATACAAAACCGCCACACGAGTGAAGATGGAGCCCTCGGTTACACCTAACCAGGCCTGCTGCATTTAAATCGAACACGTGTTGATAATAAGAATCCCATTGTACTCCTTCCAACTACATGACGTGTGTAAAATCTCAGAAATGATGAAAATCAACACAATTCATTCACAAATTCAAACCAACGAAAACACCTTTTCACTAACAGAGCCATCAGCAAAGTTTTGAAGTACATGGGACTACGCTGTGCCGATTCATATGGCCTCCCCTCATTTGCATGCAAACTCCGCCCCTTGGCCTACTCCGGCGTGATTGATGCTGAGCAGATCGCAGCGCTGATTGGTCAATTATCAGAAGGATTGCTCGTGTAACACCGGCCCAACATTAGTTGCCTGGCAACGGCTCCCCCAAGTAGACAGACCACCCAAGAAGCGGGGGAAGCCGCGATCTGCAAAAGAAACTTGTTTACAAGTCCTGCCAGAGCTAGCGTACAGATGCAACACTTCTGAGCGGTTCGAAACCTAACTGTCACTCCAGTCACAACAACATTTTCCAAAAAACCCTCTTTATTTCCCCCCTACAGAGGTGCAAATTTGGTTTTCAGCTATATTTGTGAATGTAAACCACATTTCGGTTCAGAAATGTTGCGACAGACAAAAAAAAAAAAAAATAGTTTTAACTCTTTGAAAATCTCTGCAAAATCGGTTAAACACACAAAGTCCCGCTGTCATGTCATTCCGCAATATGACTTCGGTTAAATATGTAAATATCAACTACACTTTGATCCAAAAAACGTTAGCCATACGCAACAAAAAAAAAGTTGTGTTAATCCTTTGTATATACTCAAAAAGTTATTTTCTGATTGAGTACCATGGGATGATAAATCGTCTTATTCGAACTTTGCATACCTGCCATGGGCTTATAAATCAAACCATAGTTAAAATATAAATACAGTAGTTACCCCTGTGCAACTCTCTTTAATTTTATATATAATTCAACAGGTCTGCTACCATATTAACAGCTTTTAAGGCATAACTGTGGCACACCCTTGCTTCCCATTTTCTGCCATCCATTTTTTGTTTGGTGCCAAACCCACTTTTTGCTAGGCAACGGATCTGTTCATGATATTGGTGTCATTATGTGTATTGCGTTCGAGTCTTCCCAGACAGGCCATTTGAGCTGTGCTAAAAAACGTCCTGGTGACATTCTAGGTTTCCTTCCTGCACATGTAAAGTCTCAATATCAGTCTTGCAGACTCCGAATGTCCGTCGTGCCCGGAACAGTTCTAACTATTTTATTTTCCGGGCACAGCGACTAGCACATGTCCGAATCGAAAGCTCGCTGAGTGGATACCGTGTGCAGTCCGACCGTCCCTGGTTTGTGCGGAGAGCGGCCTGTAGCGAACGAAAGGCCCAATACATTGAAGTGAGGAATTAAAGCAGCCATGAGCAGGATGTGTCGGCTCTGCAACTATGGAAGCCGCCCTGGATGGTGGAAAATGCCATGGACTGTCCCGGCCTTCATTTGAGGGTTGATCGGGATGTCTTCGACCGTTCTAACTTGACCAGCTGGGATGTGGATGGCACCACAAAAGTGAGAGTCCCACAGGAATGCTAACCTGGCCAAAACCGCACGCAAAAATCGGATGAGTTGGCCCAAGGGTTTAGGCCCAAGGGTGCATAACAACACACCGCAATCACATCTGAAAAACACTCCGGGTGAACGCAAAGAAGAAGAAGTCTTGCAGACTCTGCTAGTTTCAAAGCCTGCAGAGGGGTAGGACAGCTCTGCAACGCAAATCACGTAGACATGACACTTGTGGCCGGGTCAAGGGGAAAGATTACACGGACTTCACTCCCTTAGATGCAAACACTGTGAAGAATTCAGTCCACCTCCACGATAGTGCACCGGACTCAGGAGTTGAAGCTCAGTCTTCCAGAAGTTTCACCAACTCAGCCCAACCAACAAACTAATCAACTAAGCTAGGGAACCGACCAACCAACCAGCAAACCAAGCAACCCATCAATCAACCAAAGACATTGGGGCGAATAGACACCTATTTTAAAGTATTCTAAAGGTAGATCGTTGGCTTGGTCACAGTACATCTATTCTATGACATGCAGATCGACTATGAACATACAGACTGTCTTGGCTTGGTCACAATGTATCCACTATATGACATGCAGATCTAAGATTGACCAGACTGTCTGTCTTAGCTTGGTCACAGTATGTCCACTATATGGCATGCAGATCTAAGATTGACCAGACTGTCTGTCTTAGCTTGGTCACAGTATGTCCACTATATGGCATGCAGATCTAAGATTGACCAGACTGTCTGTCTTGGCTTGGTCACATTATATCCACTATATGACATGCAGATCTAATATTGACCACACTGTTGAGACTTGGTCACTGCATATCCACTATATGACATGTAGATCTAATATTGACCACACTGTCTGTCGGGGCTTGATCACAGAGTATCCACTATATGACATGCAGATCTAATATTGACCACACTGTTGAGGCTTGGTCACTGCATATCCACTATGTGACATGCAGATCTAACATTGACCACACTATCTGTCTTGGCTTGGTCACATTATGTCCACTATATGACATGCAGATCTAACATTGACCACACTGTCTGTCTTGGCTTGGTCACAGTATGTCCACTATATGACGTGTAGATCTAATATTGACCACACTGTCTGTCTTGGCTTGGTCACAGTATGTCCACTATAAAACATGGACGTCTCATACTGAACATACTGGGTCCCTTAGTTTCTTCTTCTTCTTCTGCGTTCATCGGAGTAGTTTTTTTTTTTTCTTTTTCCGGACGTGATTGCGTTGTGCCTGTTTACAGCAGAGCTGCGTTCTTGCGCCCTTAGGCCGACACATCCGACTTCAGCGAGCATTTGTTGACCGGGTTAACCTTGCCGGGAGGTCCCTTAGTTTAGTTACCGTTTATCCGGTATACGACATGAAAACTTGTTTACAGAATCTACAACACTGCACTCGGGTCATTCCCGCACGTGACCCGTCCCCACCCTGAATAGCCAGAGAAGAACACCCACGATGACAGTTCCTGCAGCAGTTTAACTGATCAAGTGCCATGGGATTATTACTCGTCTTAGGCGGCTTCCTGTATTTGCCATGGACGTACTATATATCGTCAAAATGTTGTCACTGCGTTTTAATATAATATGTCTACTAACATATTAACAACCTTTAAGTCATAACTGTGGCAAAACTTCCCATTTTCCGCCATCAATTTTTATTTGGTCCTAACCTATTGTTTTGTTTGGTACTGAATCTGTTTATTGAACGTTTGCCTGGCTTTCCCTCTTCGTGTCGCGAGCCACCCAGACGCTCTAATCCCCCCCCCCTCCCTTTTTTCTGAACCTGTCTTTCCAGGTATGAATACGCTGTCTGCTCAATTGCACTCTCCACCTGGTCCCAGAGAGCCTTCACCACACGATACTTCCACTAAGTGGCTTTCGGCCCAGAGAAACAGCAGCAGCAGCAGCAGCAGCAGCAGCCAATCTGTCCGCCTGTTTATTGCCTCGCACACCCATATGCCCAGGGCAGAACATCCTTGATATGTTCCCACCCTGTGTCTTGTGGAGCGATGTGAGCTGCACCACTCGGATTATACTAGTTTACACTTTTAGAAGGATACTTTGTGAATCAAATTTAAACACAACATGTACGGCTGTGCTGCTCCACAGTCACCGGAAGGCAGTAGCAGCCTCAACCTCCATTCTCACACTCGATATTACAGTAGCAAATGTCAGGCTCTTCTCTCTTAAATAATGCCCATTTGTCTTTGCAATGAAACACCCCACTCCATTTATCTCTAACCACAGATCAATTCAATCAGTGTATAACGGTATAACTACATCCCACCCGGCGTGAGTTGTCCATTATCAATTGTTTGCACTGACACCTCTGTTTGACCCGCTCGCTGTCCTTTCCCAGCACCCTCGGTCCAATGTAACCATAACTGTGCAACATTTCATTGTTAGGCCGGACAATATCGCTATTCTAAAAATTCCACAAACTTTACTGATTGTGTCTTCATCAATGCCATCCGAGACTTGCCTCTTTTCAACCCATTGGTGCCATCTCAAGTGTCAAACAAGACATACTCCCTGTGTCCTGAGACCATGAGGTACATCTATGCCTGGAGCATCTTGTACTTGTCATAAATGGACAAGGCGAGTATACGCTTCATACACGCAGTAGCGTGTCCATTGTATAGCCCATATTGGCTCGCATGGCTTCATCTTGTTTGCATCCCAGCTTCACTAGCTGGCTATGAGATATTGTTGAGTAATCCCAACTCAGTCACCAATATCATCAGGTGCTGGTAGAAAGTGTACAGCATTGTTTGCTTCACTCTCCATGTCCGTCGCTGCCATCACTTTTAGAGCATTGACTTTTTCCCTCTTCCCTGCCACTACCCCCCCCCCCCCCCGCATAGTTCTAAAGGAAACACTTCTATCAAAGGCTATTCCTTGTGCGTGACTGTTCTCTCTTTTGATAGAACTGTCTCAACTCCAACTTTCCTGTTGTGACGACATACACCAGCGTTCCCCTTCTCATGAAATTCCTGGCATGTCTTATATTTATATGGATCTTACTATATTTAGCTGTACTTTTGAACATACATGAGGGAGAAAATACGAATGAAAAATGACAAAACAAGAAGTCTAAGACACAATTTCACGAGACTGAGATCGGATTCGGATGTATTCGGACATGAAGAATATCATTTTGGATTAAAACAAAACAAAACAAAAAACGGCATGTAAGTTTGGAAAAGATAAACCCTACAATTCTTAAAGGGCTTTGTTGCTATCTAGAAACCTTACAGTTCTCAAGGGGTTGTGTTGTTATCTAGAAACTCTACAGTGTTCAAGGGGCTGTGTTGCCATCTAGAAGCCCTACAGTGCTCAAGGGGCTGTGTTGCCATCTAGAAGCCTTACAGTGTTCAAGGGGCTGTATTGCTTTTAGAAGCCCTACAGTGGTCTATGGGAGGTGTTGCTATCTAGAAGCCCTACAGTGCTTAAGAGGATGTGTTGCCATCTAGAAGCTCCATAGTGCTCAAGGGGCTGTGTTGCCATCTAGAAGTCCTACAGTGCTCAAGGGGCTGTGTTGCCATCTAGAAGCCCTATAGCGTTCAAGGGGCTGTGTTGCTGCATAGAAGCCATGCGGTGCTCAAGGGGCTGTGTTGCTATCTAGAAGCCTTGAAATAGTCAAGGCTGTATTGCTATCCAGAAGCCCTTAAATAGTCAAGAGGCTGTGTTGCTATCTAGAAGCCCTGAAATAGTCAAGGCTGTATTGCTATCCAGAAGCCCTTAAATAGTCAAGAGGCTGTGTTGCTATCTAGAAGCCCTGAAGTAGCCAAGAAGCTGTGTTGCTATCTTGAAGCCCTGAAATAGTCAAGGGGCTGTGTTGCTATCTAGAAGTCCTGAAATAGCCAAGGGGCTGCGTTGCTATCTAGAAGCCCTGAAGTAGTCAAGGGGCTATGTTGCTATCTAGAAGCCTTATAGTGGGTTCCACGACGCCCAGGAGACTCATCTGAGATTAGGAAACGTCTGTTGGTGGATGAAGAGTTCTCTCCTTTAACCCAAAATTAATTTTTATTGTCATGTAGCACTACACTATTGTCATGTAGCACTACACTATTGTCATGTAGCACTACACTATTGTCATGTAGAACTACCTTATTGTCATGTAGAACTACATTATTGTCATGTAGAACTACCTTATTGTCATGTAGAACTACATTATTGTCATGTAGAACTACCTTATTGTCATGCAGAACTACATTATTGTCATGCAGCACTACATTATTGTCATTTAGCAGTACCTTATTGTCATGTAGAACTACCTTATTGTCATGTAGAACTACATTATTGTCATGAAGAACTACCTTATTGTCATGTAGAACTACATTATTGTCATGTAGAACTACCTTATTGTCATGTAGAACTACCTTACTGTCATGTAGAACTACCTTATTGTCATGTAGAACTACCTTATTGTCATGTAGAACTACCTTATTGTCATGTAGAACTACCTTATTGTAATGTAGAACTACCTTATTGTCATGTAGAACTACCTTATTGTCATGTAGAACTAGCTTATTGTCATGTGGAACTACCTTATTGTCATGTAGAACTACATTATTGTCATGTAGAACTACCTTATTGTCATGTAGAACTACCTTATTGTCTGTAGAATTACCTTATTGTCATGTAGAACTACCTTATTGTCATGCAGCACTACCTTATTGTCATTTATCAGTACCTTATTGTCATGTAGCACTGTCTCCGTGGCCAAAGGCTTGCGAAAGCGGTTCGTGAGCCGCTTACCAGGCGTTCGAAACGCAGCCGTGACCGATTTATGCAGCAGACCGTGACGCGTTGTGTCATAACGTGTTGGTTTTGGAGCCGGTCGTTCAGAAAGAAATGGCAAACTACTGAACGTAATCACTTGCCTAGTACATCTATGTCACGGAAAAACTGCAGTTTAGTGATTCCTTGATAACTTACATATCGAAATACAATGAAGGAGGAGGGTTAACAATTGTGTACTTCATTCTGAGAGGTGGATAAATTAAAGATCATTGACCTACGAATATGAAAAATAGGATACAGGTGTTCGCAGAGTTCATTGCCTGACGATCGGATCGTACGGACACGGGAACCGGAGAGATCGCGTTGGGGGAAAAATGAACGGAGAAAACGATCAACGAGTTAGGATGCTTTGAAGTATTCGCGTACTGGGAACTCAGGGAAACAGCGTAACAACGGATGAAACGAGCAAATAGTCACTACGTGATTTTAACGCCTTTTGATGGGCACGATACGTCAAGAGACGAGGGTTGAGGTATGAACATCACACACTAACGGAGGATGGGCCATTCGTTATAAATAGTAGAAAGTGGGGTTTCTTGATTAAGTGTGTGTTCCAAACTGAACAGAGATATCTATTACTCCCAAGGGTGGAAAAGAAATTATAGTCCCGTATTGTTTAAGGCAATGGGATATTAGTGCCGATGTGCTTAATTATTAATTTCGATTCCGGGAGGATAAGTGAATATATAAGGTATTATAACCTTAGCGTAATAGTTTAGCATAGGGAAATAGATGTGTGTGCATAGCGTTTACCATTGCTTTCTATTAGTGTATAGTTTAGACTTTGGTGAATTCATATGTCTTATGTTGGTGTTTACTTCGGAAGCCTTGTCATTACGGCTGGAGAAGGACACTTGCATAAGTAGTATTAAGTGGCAGACGCCTATAACATTATATGTTATACTTCTCACAGGTTCCAACTCCCATCCGGATATATCAGAGAAGATAGACACATACTTCTTGTGTACAGGAAAAGCTTTGTTGATAAACTCAAGGCATTTCATTTGTGAGGAGAGCAAATACCTCAATAAACCAAGGAATAACCTAGACAAGGTCTAATACGAAATAAAACATACCTGTAAAGGAACTTTGAAAAAGAAGAAAAGAATATCCAGATAACCAAAGTAATGATGGAAAAAGAAAGATAAGTTTGCAGAAAGCAAAGCAAAATAAAACTACATACGTCTTGTACGCATAGTTAAGAAACAATAGACAAGTCAAAACATTGCTACTCATTAGAGACAATATGCAGAACTGTGGTGATGTAGTTTTTTTCGGTATGGATAATTAATTTCATGAAACAAACTCGGGCGAAGTCATAGACTTACTGGAATATTATTACGTTACGGTGATCCAGTGATGAACAGTTTTGTTTCGTTCAATAACGGATTTACCATCAGACTCAAGCATACGGAACATCCAGGGTGAGATCTGTCCTGTTTTATGTGATGTCCGGTGGTTTGGCAGAATGATTGGGCGAGATGTGATACCGATGCTAGACATTACGAGTTCATTCTTGCACCAACAATAGAATACACTATCAACTACGCTTACACAGCCCATACATACACCAGACATAGTTTTTATTAATAAATATTTTATTAATCGTTGAAAGGAACTGTTGTCGGAGTATGTGTTGAGGGAATAATAGAGAGAGAGAAAAGAATAGATATATGGAAGGGAAGACAGAAGGGAGGAGTGTAGACAGAAGTCAGTCAATAATCCCAAAAGATAATAAGCTTGAAGATGTGCTTGTTGATTCCACTTTCCTCCCGGGAAAATAAGCGACATAATTGGTGGAGCAGCGAGGTAGTACATAATACCCACATGAACTGGAGGCATAACAGGCCGTATGCATAGAGGGGTACCTGCATATTGGCACAGGCATAGCGGAGTACCTGCATGTTGGGACATACGGATTTGAATAAATATAAGTATACATTGATGACTTTTAATGGAAGGACGTCCATTGGATATACGGTGCCATTACATTTATGGTAGAAACATTTCATTAATGCTGGTGACTTTACAGTGAGAAAGTTCCAGACAGGGTGAATGTGGATAGGTGGTAAGACACATTACATACCTAGTCACACGGTCACACGTCTACATAAGTCTTTAGACTATATCTCCTCTTGTGGATGAGAGAGTGGTTGTGAGGTACTGTGTGGTGTTGTAGATTTATAATATTAGATACACATAGGGGAAATTGATATAGGTTATAATAGATTATCTGGCTATAGTGAGTACTTCTTTACTGCCTTGAGGTGTCTTTACTCAACTTGCTGACTGACCTTCTTAAAATATGACCACTCCCAAAATAACTACCGCCGAACTGAGGGCCAACGGAGAGGAAATTGGGTTATCTGGTTCGGAACTAACTGATTACATACAGGAAAGAGAGCGAGAAATTCGACAAGAAGAACGAGAAGATCGAAAGGCCGAGTTGGAATTGAGAAGAATAGAGGTGGAGACCAAACGAATGGAAATGGAACAGGAGGCCAAGCGACTGGAAATAAAACAGGAGGCCAAGCGACTGGAAATGGAACAGGAGGCCAAGCGGATGGAAAGGGACCAGGAGACCAAGAAACTGGAAATGGAACAGACTGCCAGGAGACAAGAAATGGAACATGAATACCACATGAAAGAGTTAGAACTCAAGACACAAACTAAGGGTGAAATAGATGCAGCAGAAGGAAGTTCATTTTCACCTGGGGCAACCCACATGATTGGACAGGGTTACCATGCCATGAAGTTTCCCTTGGCGGTCTTTGATGAAAGTAAAGAGAAGATATACCAGTTTTTGGATCGATTCGAGGCCATGGCAGTCGCTATGGGATTGGATAGAAGCCGATGGGTTCTTAAATTATCCCAGGCATTACGTGGTTCGGGCTACGAGGTCTACACACGCCTACCACCAGAACATGAAAATCAGTATGAGGAATTAAAAGCCGCTTTGATGAAGCATTATGAAGTCACAGCACAAACGTATCGGAAGAAGTTTAGATCGTCTAGACGAGAGCCGGGAGAGCTATTCGCCGCCTACAGTCTGAGGCTGAAATCCTATCTCCAGAAATGGATGGACTTGGCAGAATTCAAGAGGGATTATGAGAGTCTCGAAGAGATGATGGTGGTCGACCAGATGCGAAAGCAAATGTCGAAACCTCTCAGAACCTTCTTGGGAGAACAAGGGGCGGAACGGATTGATGTTGTGAATAAGCTGGCGGAACGATTCGTAGAGGTACATGGGGAGACTGAGGAACTAAGTACACAAACCAAAGGTCAGGAGAAACAAGAGAAAAAGAAACCTAAAAACTGGAAAGGAGAAAAAGTGGAACCTTATATAAAGGCGTCAATGGAGAGTTCAGAGAAGGTGAAGGAAGGAAACCAGAGAACCTCGAATTCTTCAGCGAAACGACCGTGGTCCGAGAAGTGGTGTTCAATCTGCAATGTCCCCTCTGCCGTGCGTCCACCTTGACGAGGTAGAAGGGCTTGAGCGTTCCAATGACCCCAAGAGCTATGCCGACGGTAGCACAGCTACTGGTAGGGTCACCCATGTCGGACAGGTCAAGGGAGAGGGACCAGACAAAGCGACGTACAAACCTGCTGCCTTGTAGGTAGACTGGGGACAGTCAAAGGCTAGGGAAAGCATCCCGAACAAATGCTTGTCGAAATCGGATGTACTGAGCCACAGGCTTGACAAAGAAGTGCAACGTAACTTTATCATTTCATGATGCCACAGATGAAAATTAATCGTTATGGTGCTAATCCCGTGAAGTCCCATCAGGCGGTGATAGTGCCGGGCCCCCTGCCTCGAGGGGGTCCACCCATGACTACTGGTGGTCACCTTCCCCTGTGCTGTGGAGTCAAGGCACAGAGGAGTAGGTTAAGAGCTATTGACCAAACACCCCGGACACTCAACATACTACAATGGAATGCAGAAGGAGTTTATAACAAGAAAGCCTCCCTAACACAGCGTCTTCATAAAGATAGAATAGATGTGGCATGCATTCAAGAGACACACCTCAACGCCAATCGCACATTTTCAGTCGAGGGATATCAGGCCACACGTTTTGACCGCGAAGGACACAAAGGAGGAGTTGTAATACTTACACGAAATACAATACCTTGCAGCGAAGTATCTGTGATCTCTGACAACCAAACGGAAATTATAGGTGTTGATATAATGATAAAGGACGTGAAAATAAGAATTTACAATCTGTATAGCCCGGCAGATAAGGATCTTACACTCTCAAACATGGAAATAACTGACACAAATTGCATTATTGTCGGAGACTTTAATAGCCGTTCAGAAAGATGGGGATACCCAGATACTGACAAAAGAGGAGATGAAGTGGAGGACTGGGAAATAGACTCAAATCTCCATCTACTCAACAAAGCGGATGACACACCGAGCTTCTACTCCAGAAGATGGATTACCACTTCTACTCCAGACTTAGCTTTCTGCACAGGAGACATCCTCCACAAAATCGATCGCCATGTGCTTGACCAATTAGCAGGTAGTGACCACAGACCAATCAAGCTTGTAATAAATATGGAGTATGTTCCACAGGAGCAAAAGCCTTTGCCCCGTTGGAATTACAAACGAGCAGATTGGGACAGATTTGCCATACTAACAGACAAATATTGTGAAAACATAAATACACGATATGGCAACATGAAGCAAATGGTGGAAAGTCTAAACAGAGCAATAATACAGGCGGCCACTGAGTCTATTCCAAGAGGAGCGAGGAAAAATTACAAACCATACTGGACTGAAGAACTACAAATTTTGGAGGACAAAGTTGAAGATGCTAGGAAGACCGCAGAGAGAGAACAAACAACTGAAGCGAACATCTCTCTCAAAGCCATCTCAGCAAAATATAAAAGAACAGTAAATCAAACAACAAGAGATTGTTGGAGGAAAAAAACAGAAAACCTGAATTTTGACAGGGATGGAAATAAACTATGGAAACTAGTGAAAGCCATGAACAATGAAGGACCTAGAAACAAACAAATAACAATTAAACAAGGAAATGCCTTGCTTACAGGAAAAAAGGCTGCAAATGCACTAATGGAACACTATGCCAGTGCAAACCACATTGATATTACAGCCGAACAGAAGAAAGCAATCAAAGATAAACAGATACATCATAGATATACAGAGACAGCAGCAGAATATATGATGGCAAATCTAACAATGGAAGAAATGGAACAGGCAATGAATACCCTAAAAAAGAAGACATCACCAGGAAAGGATGGAATCACAAATGAAATGCTAATAGGACTAGGCACTAAGGCAAAAAAGAAACTACTAGCAGTCCTAAATTACAGCTGGAAGAGGGGAATAGTCCCACAGGCATGGAAGGAAGCTATACTAATACCAGTCCCAAAGAAAGGAAAAGACCTGGAAGAACCAAATGGCTATCGACCTATCAGTCTTCTTAGCTGTGTAGGAAAATTAATGGAACGCATTATCAATGGCAGGCTAACATGGCATCTGGAAGAAAACCAACTCTTAACACCTCACCAAGCAGGATTCAGAAAGTACAGATCCACTGAAGATCAAATAACCTATATAGCTCAGGAAATAGAGGATGCCTTCCAAGAGAAAAAGCACACACTAGCGGTCTGGATAGATTAGAAAAAGCATTTGATAAAGTATGGAAGGAAGGACTGAAAGTAAAACTGCAAAAAATGCATGTTTGTGGGAAAATGTACAAATGGATCAGCCACTACCTTGAGAACAGAACTGCCAGGACAAAAGTACAAGGACAAACCAGCAAAATGATGCTATTGGAGCAAGGTGTCCCCCAAGGAGGAGTTCTTTCACCAACATTATTCCTAGCATATATAAACGACATCACGGAAAATTTTCCAGCCAGAGTACACACATCATCCTTTGCAGATGACCTAGCCATATGGACATCTGAAGAATATATTAGTACAGCTAACAGCAGAATACAGCAAGCCCTATTAGCGCTAGAGAACTGGTCAAAATCATGGCTAGTGAAGATAAGTGAGGAGAAAACAACATGCACAGTGTTCTCCCTCTCAACTAAAACTCAGCAACCTAAGCTGGTATTGAATGGAAAAATAATGCGCCATGAAGAAAATCCAAACTATCTAGGAGTCACCTTTGATCGTCGCCTGACATGGAAGACACAGGTTGAGAAAAATCGAACAAGAGCAAGGCAACGAATGGCAATCATGAAAAAGCTTGCTGGTACAACGTGGGGAGCAGATGAGAAAGTTCTCAAGAAGTTATATACTGGACGGGTGAGGCCAGTACTGGAATATGGCATTGCAGCTTGGGCAACAGCAGCTAAGTCAAACTTTAACAAAATAAGTAGAGTCCAAAATCAAGGAATGCGAATCATAACTGGAAGCCTGAAGACAACGCCTATTAATGAATTAGAAAAGATCACTTGTTTACAACCAATGCAGGATAGAAGAGATAGCAGAGCCCAGCAACAAGCTGAAAAATTTAGAAGATTGACAGACCACCCTATGTATAAAAGGTTTAGTGGTTTTGGAAAGGGAAGACTGAAGCGTAGCAACTTTGTAGAAACTGCAAAACGAAAGATTAGGGCAGATCCCATACTTAACATATCAACAGTCAAACCCATTTACAATGCAGACAAGTTCCCAGCTTGGAGACAGCAGCAACTGCCTGAGATGATAGAAAACATTCCTGGTATTGAGAAAAAGAACACTCAGCATGAAACCGAAAGAAGAGAAATAACCCTAAACTACATAAAAGAACATTACCCAAGCAGCAATTGGACCCATGCATATACAGATGGATCAGCCAAAAATTCAGTAGAGAATGGAGGAGGAGGAATTCTCCTAAATTTAAAAAATGGAGTGAAAAAAACACATTCAGTGGCAACTGGAAAGTTCTCAAGTAACTTCAAAGCGGAGGTAGAGGCTCTGAAAACTGCAGCAGAAATGCTCTTGATGGAGGAAAATAAAGAGACGCAAATAGCTATCTTCACAGATGCAAAGTCAGCTGTCTCAATACTGAAGAGCAAAAACAGCACAGAACTAGCTGACCTAAGAGCAGCACTCCATGGTCTATGCCAGAAATCCAAAAAAGTTATAATACAGTGGATCCCATCACATTGCAGTATACCTGGAAATGAAGAGGCTGACAGACTGGCAAAAGAGGGCGGACGACTACCACAGCCTGACATAGACATAACCTATAATGAGGCAAAGAGGTTGATAAAAAGCACTTATAGAACCAAATGGGAATCAGAGCATCCAGGCCACCAGAAGGATGATGCATATTACAAGCTCGACCGAAGAGAACAAGTAGCAATCTTCAGACTTCGCACAGGACATAACAGGCTGAAATACCACTTGTTCAACAAACTAAAGATAGGAGATACAGATGAATGTAATTGTGGAACTGGTAAAATGACAGCTAAACATTTGCTGCAAGAGTGCCCAATATATGCAGAACAGAGAAAGATATTTTGGCCCACACCTGCTTCATTCGAGGACAAGCTCTATGGAGATATCAACAAGCTCAAGTCGACTGCAGCTTACTTTAACTGTATTCAGGTTAACATTTAAATGTACATGAAGAAGTATTTAGACTGCCACACTTCATACCACAGGCATGTCGGTTACACAAGCCTCCCAGAGGCATGAAATGGAATATTGCTTGGATAGCAAATCCATTATGTGGAAAGTCCGAATCGAAAGCTCACTGTGTGGGCTTCATAAAAGGTGGAAAAAGTGTCCTAGTGGCACAAAATGGTATATTGCTTGGATAGCAAATCCATTACGTGGAAAGTCCGAATCAAAAGCTCACTGTGTGGATGTCATCTGCACACTGCATTCTTCTGGCTTCTGGAAGAACAGCCTATGGTGAACGGAAGGCCCAATATACGGAAGTGAGGCTAAGCAGCCATGTGCAGGACGTGACGATTCCTTGGGTGAGCCCAGTACCAGAGCGCTGTGTGTTGGCTCTGCAATTATGGAAGCCTCCTTGGATGGCGGGGAATGCCCATGGTCTGCCCCTGCCTTCCCTTGAGGGCCGACCAGGATGCCTTTGGCTGTTCTATATGGGCCAGCTGGGATGGGAGATAACACCACAACAGTGAGAGTCTAACGTCCTAAGAAACCCCCCGGGAAGGTTAACCCGGTCAACAAATGCCCGCAGAAGTCGGATGTGTCGGCCTAACGGCGCAAGAACGCAGCTCTGCTGTAAACAGGCACAACGCAATCACGTCCGAAAAAAAAACTCCGGATGAACGAAGAAGAAGAAGAAGAATCTGCAAGGTGCCTCTCATAACACGAAGGACTGCAGATCGAAACCTAAAAGTTCTTACTTCGCAGCATGCAAAGTGATTCCTACGACGGTGATCACAGACAAGGCTGAGGTCGGCGAAGGAGCTAGGAACAAAAAGGACACACGGAAACCTAGGAAGGGAACATGGTGCACACACTGCCGGTCGAAAACACATAATACTGTGGACTGCAGATGCAAGGCAGAAGACGCCAATTGCATAACCAACCTCGAGGAATCAAAAGAGGAAGGCAAGGAAACGGTCAAGGAGATGGAAGACACTCCGGACCAGGAGAGGCCACCTGTGGTCGAACTGATTGAAGTCAATGGCCAGCAGGTTGTTTGTCTCTACGATACCGGTTTGGATGGGGAAGCTGTGATAGACGCCAGCCTGGTAAGCCCAGACCAACTTAAAGGGGAGACCATAGAAATACAGCCGGCAATGAGGAGTGCTGTTACCATGACGCTGCCAATCGCCAAGGTGGAGATTAAATCCAGGTACGCCACGGGCATTATTCCAGCGGCTGTATTATCTGACTCCTTATTTCCCATGATCATTGGCACGAAATATGTCTTTTGGG
Source organism: Cepaea hortensis (assembly GCA_963921405.1). Lineage (NCBI taxonomy): Eukaryota > Metazoa > Mollusca > Gastropoda > Stylommatophora > Helicidae > Cepaea > Cepaea hortensis. The sequence continues at coordinate 103,260,281 of OY992885.1, read as the reverse complement.
GGATGCCCAAACAGCCAGCCCACAGGGGATCAGTTGCCAGTGGATCTCAAGGGAAGGAAAAAGAGGCAGAGACACTATGCGACAACTCAGTGATAGGAGAGTTGCATACTGCCCAGAGGAAGGACACTACGTTGCGTCCCTGCTACAGGAAGCTACAAAGAAATGCTGAACCACCAGAGCGGGGACAGTACTTTCTGAAGAATAGACTACTCTATCGGGGAGCTGGGAGGGGAGACAACCTACATGAGCAGTGGGTGGTTCCAGAGACCCACCGTCCTCATATTCTTCAGAGTGGACACATCATAGCCGAGAATCGACATATGGGTGTCAGAGAGACATTGCAGAAAATTTCCGGCCATTATTGCTGGCCAGGAATGACCGGAGATGTACGCCGGTTAGTGAAGTCTTGTTCAGAGTGCCAGAAAGCACCACCCAACAAGCGAATTAAGAGGAAACTAGTTCTTAAGGTGGAAGACAAAGTGGAAGTATGGGGTCCAGAAGAGAATAATGTACTCCAAGTAGGATGGAAAGGACCTTATCCTGTGGAAAAGGGTGTGTCCAAAAACATCTACAAAATCCGGATCGGGGAAGAGGGAAAAAATCTCCCTAGGCATCTCATGAGGAAATATGAGGAGAGATCCGGGAGCAAAGCTTCGAACTTTATGGTGATGGCAGCCATTGGGACAAAGGTTACCAGTCCAGACGAAGACCAGAGATCGCCAGTACAACATAGGAGGGCCTATGGGACAGTACGTGATAGGTCAGATTTACCCAACGAAAGGAGGAGGGAAATCACACGTCAGGGAAAGGACAAGAGTGAAACCTTCAATAGTAACCAAGTTCAGAAGGGGTGGGTAAGGTCGGGAAAGGCGAGAAATACCCAGGACTCCAACCGAAGATGGGCTGACCAGATACAATATCGCCCAAGATGGTCCTGGAAGCAAAAGTCCAGGAGGTTTGGGAAAGACGACTCGGTCCAACGTGGACGAGGTGGAACAACCCCAGAGGCAAAGCCGGGGGAAACCAAGAGGACATGGAGGCAGTGTTACAATCAGGATGGGACAATCCGTCTGTATTGTGAGCCGTCGCTGACGCAAGTTGAGAGAAGGTCGACCGGATGGACAGGAGCGAGGAGCCAACACTAGTTTCAGTCGTGAGTAGTATAGTAGGGTGTCAATTAGAGAGCCTACTGGATAATGAGGTGAGCCATGTGAGGATCCAATCATATCATCAACACGTGATGTTAATAGCTACTTCGCAGAAGCTCAACGCACGGTGGATGTGATGATCGTTGTTGATGCAACAGGACAACTTCACAGTGGAAGATACCTGGTAAGGAGAATGTAGGAGCGGATTTCTTATCTAGACATCCAACCCCAGAGGAAGAGGAATAAGTTGGAGGATCATAGGAATCAAAACTACAGTGATGAAGAGTCGACGCGGTCAACTCTCTTAAGAGGGGGCCTATGTCACGGAAAAACTGCAGTTTAGTGATTCCTTGATAACTTACATATCAAAATACAATGAAGGAGGAGGGTTAACAATTGTGTACTTCATTCTGAGAGGAGGATAAATTAAAGATCATTGACCTACGAATATGAAAAATAGGATACAGGTGTTCGCAGAGTTCATTGCCTGACGATCGGATCGTACGGACACGGGAACCGGGGAGATCGCGTTGGGGGAAAAATGAACGGAGAAAACGATCAACGAGTTAGGATGCTTTGAAGTATTCGTGTACTGGGAACTCAGGGAAACAGCGTAACAACGGATGAAACGAGCAAATAGTCACTACGTGATTTTAACGCCTTTTGATGGGCACGATACGTCAAGAGACGAGGGTTGAGGTATGAACATCACACACTAACGGAGGATGGGCCATTCGTTATAAATAGTAGAAAGTGGGGTTTCTTGATTAAGTGTGTGTTCCAAACTGGACAGAGATATCTATTACTCCCAAGGGTGGAAAAGAAATTATAGTCCCGTATTGTTTAAGGCAATGGGATATTAGTGCCGATGTGCTTAATTATTAATTTCGATTCCGGGAGGATAAGTGAATATATAAGGTATTATAACCTTAGCGTAATAGTTTAGCATAGGGAAATAGATGTGTGTGCATAGCGTTTACCATTGCTTTCTATTAGTATATAGTTTAGACTTTGGTGAATTCATATGTCTTATGTTGGTGTTTACTTCGGAAGCCTTGACATTACGGCTGGAGAAGGACACTTGCATAAGTAGTATTAAGTGGCAGACGCCTATAACATGATATGTTATACTTCTCACAGGTTCCAACTCCCATCCGGATATATCAGAGAAGATAGACACATACTTCTTGTGTACAGGAAAAGCTTTGTTGATAAACTCAAGGCATTTCATTTGTGAGGAGAGCAAATACCTCAATAAACCAAGGAATAACCTAGACAAGGTCTAATACGAAATAAAACATACCTTTAAAGGAACTTTGAAAAAGAAGAAAAGAATATCCAGATAACCAAAGTAATAATGGAAAAAGAAAGATAAGTTTGCAGAAAGCCAAGCAAAATAAAACTACATACGTCTTGTACGCATAGTTAAGAAACAATAGACAAGTCAAAACATTGCTACTCATTAGAGACAATATGCAGAACTGTGGTGATGTAGTTTTTTTTCGGTATGGATAATTAATTTCATAAAACAAACTCGGGCGAAGTCATAGACTTACTGGAATATTATTACGTTACGGTGATCCAGTGGTGAACAGTTTTGTTTCGTTCAATAACGGATTTACCATCAGACTCAAACATACGGAACATCCAGGGTGAGATCTGTCCTGTTTTATGTGATGTCCGGTGGTTTGGCAGAATGATTGGGCGAGATGTGATACCGATGCTAGACATTACGAGTTCATTCTTGCACCAACAATAGAATACACTATCAACTACGCTTACACAGCCCATACATACACCAGACATAGTTTTTATTAATAAATATTTTATTAATCGTTGAAAGGAACTGTTGTCGGAGTATGTGTTGAGGGAATAATAGAGAGAGAGAAAGGAATAGATGGAAGGGAAGACAGAAGGGAGGAGTGTAGACAGAAGTCAGTCAATAATCCCAAAAGATAATAAGCTTGAAGATGTGCTTGTTGATTCCACTTTCCTCCCGGGAAAATAAGCGACAATCAACAGCAGCTGAAAAATGCTGGTGTTGACTGCAACTTCCTGTAAAGGATATGCAACATTTAAAAAATAAAAGCTCGGCATTATTGTCATTTAGCACTACCTTATTGTCATGTAGCAGTATATTGTTGTCATGTATGCCATACGGCGGCACGCCCCAACATGAAAAGTATAAACTGGAAGACTGGAATTTCCCATTCAGACACTAAAGTGGACGTCAACAAAGGAATCCAAGGAGAATGTGGACAACGTCAGTAGATAGCAACGGGGGAGACGCTGTGATTGTGATTTCGAACAAGGACGTGTTTAACAGGATCTGTGTGAGGTGACCTCTGGACGCGATGATATGAGCGTGAGACAGCTCTGAGTCAGGAGAGGGGTCTGTTGATGATGACACCGCAGTGAAGTAACCGGGCGGAAAAACCTAGAGTGGAATTACAGCTTAAATGGAATCAGTGGATCAGGGCGTCAAGCAGAGCGCAGTAGACTGGACACTCATCGGTGGATTAGTAAAGTAGGTGCCGACCCCGCCTATAGGGGTCAACCTACAGGTCTGCGTGAGTTTAATGTTCGCATGTCTGCTACGGAATAAACTTCTGGTAGCGCTTTGATATCTTGACTTTTGCCGTTGATTGTCATTTTATTCAAGGTAAGGACGCAAGTTTAATTTCTCGTCCTTCGTTGCTGTTTTGCATTATTACGAGTTGATACCTCGACGGTTACCGGTGTAGGCACATCGAGGCATATGAGGGTCGTCACTGGACTCGCTGCATAAAAAAATTGTCAACACGAAATTCCTGCCAGATTCAGTCAGCTGAGCGTAGAGAAATTTGCACGCCGACATCTTGAGTTGCACCGTGCTACACGAATCACACACAAGCTCGACGTCACAAAATGGAGAAGAGCAGGAATAGGTAAACTGAAGATCGTACAGTTTGCAAGTTACAATAGTAAGTTGGAAGTTTATACTTCACAAGAACAATCAGTTCGACTAGAATTAACATGTCAAGACAGTGAGAAAGTAGTACTGTAATAACACTGTTGCATATAAGAATTGCAATAACAGTATAATAGTTACACAGCAAGAATGCACCATACGCGCAAAACTGCACTATATTAAACACAACACAGTGATATCAAATAGTTCTGAACAACGAACAGTATAAGAGATTGTAAGATATTTAAGAACATTACCTAGTTAGAAAATGTGTGACATTTATAACTACAATTATAAATTAGAAAAGAAACTAAACAATAGACACAAGCCATACGAAACGTTTGACACCATGGTCGATATGGAGTATACTTATAACAATCATAGTAGGCATTGAGAGCCTGAGAAACACTGCGCTGTCACATTAAGCTATTAACAGAAATAGACATTAATAACGATTTGTGGGTTGAATTGTTACATACCCCACATTATTGAGGAACTCCGAAACAGAAGACAGTATATACGAATTATCCTATCAGAATTTGGGGACAGAGCAGAGCAGTATACAAGAGCAGCAAGGTACACTGCAGTCAGAGATATATATGGTATACTGAACATGACAACGTTGAGGAGCATGGGTCACCGGTAAATTTCGGAGGTGCACTATTATAATCTGTGGAAAACGAACATACTACTTTGTAATGAACGACACTACTCCCAAACCTTGGTGTCCCTCCACATAACCCTTTCAGGACATTTTTCCCCATTGACACTGCCCTCCATAATACTCCCTCACTCAACCTTCACTATGTCAACCATGTATTATTATGCCGTTATCGGATACTAGACTCAAGAACTTTACGTGACACACATTGACACTGCCCTCCATAATATTCCCTCACTCAACCTTCACTATGTCAACCATGTATTATTATGCCGTTATCGGATACTAGACTCAAGAACTTTACGTGACACACATTGCGCCGCCATACCAAGGGAGCAAGGATTTATTAACGACATTTCAGTCGTCACGGACACATTGTTGCTGACTATTTACAGTCGCCGAAGCAGCATTTTGTTTGTCTCACGGTGCCAGTTCATTATATTAGACTGACACCTCACTGGCATAGGATCAACGGACACGAAGTTTCTTCACAGAATATCGCATTCTTTATCGTCAACACTACACATGGGACATTACTTGACTTTACACGGAGACACTACACACGTCATCATGGAGGAATAGAAGGACGAATAAGACAGCACACGCCAGTCTACTGTGGGTATCGTTGCAATAATATACCAAAATTTAACTCAAAGTTCGACGGGTGCACCATAACCGACTAAGTTTTTTTCAGTCGGCCACAGACCGCGTGGGTCTAGGTGCTGGTGTAAGTGCATTACACCATCGTGTCATTTTACCAGATATTGTGTTTCGAGGAGAACCTCCATTAATTGTCGACTGCAGAAAACGAATATATTCGAGCATTTGGAACAGTCGAGCATGGAATGGACATTTGGAAATTCGTAGAAGACACCGACACCGCAATTTTCTTAAGGCCAGTACCTGTTGTAATTGTCAATTGGTGTGACATTGATTTTTTTTTTTTAAAGTTTAATAAGGTGTCGTATTTTCAATTATGTCAAAATTTATTATAAATTAACAACCGTTTGTTTTGTAGGATAAGTCAGTAGTATGTTATGTTGAATCTAAGCCTGAAAGTTTTTGTTGTCGTGCTTAAACAGTGATTGGTATTTTCGTCCCTCGTTAATCGTCTACTGTGACTATTAATTATCTAGTGTCATATATATATATTTTTATATTGAACGTATTCTCACATTATTCATGTGGTGTACATATATTTCATTCATTATAAGAGTATCGTAATTGTGAGTAGTATATAAAGTGTTTATCGTGTTGTCACTTAAATTTCAAGAATATTAATTTTGTCTTTTATAAATGAAAATATGTACTTTCGTCTTACGTCAATCGTCTTTTGTCAGTATTAGTGTTGGTCCGCTGTACTTATATATTTATATTCTTTATATTTAACATATTTTCCCATAATTATTTTTGTGACTTACATATGTCACGGTTCGTATAATTATCGTATATTTTGAGTGATATATTCTTAGGTAGTCGTCAACGTGACAGTATTCGTGTTAATTAAGTTGATATTTTGGGTCGACGTTGATACCACAGGACTTATTATTTAAGTCAATAACTACTCCGTTCCGCGAAGAACCTTATTGCAAATTTGTCGAGTCTTTTCTTCTCTTGCCACTTCGCTATTTATTTCAGCTAGATAGCTCATTTTACAGGTAGGACAAGATGTCTACACTACAAGAAATCATGGAATTCGGTGAGAAGACTGGTTTAACTGGTGCTGAACTTAGGAGTTGGGTTAAACATGAGTTCAGTGAGCATCAAAAAGAAGAGAAACAACGTCAGAAGGAGGAGCGACAGGAACAACTAGCAGCAGAGAAAGAAACCAAACAACTGCAAATGGCTCTTGAGAGAGAACTGAAAGAAAAAGAGATAACTTTGCAACGTGAAAAGATAGCTACAATGAGAAAAGAGATGAAAGAAAAACAGATAACCGCAGAGGCAGAGTTAAAGGCAAGACAAATAACCATAGAGGCAGAAATCAAACAGAAACGACTCGCACTTGAAAAGGAGAATCTTGCAAAGGAAACAATTTGGAAGGAACAAATGAGAAAACAAAGACAAATGTATTAAATAAAAGAAAGTAATTACACAGGTAAAGTATGTGCTGCAGTAGTGAAAGAACCAAACGCCAGAGATTTCGTTCAGAAAGTAACTTTCGAACACAAGCCTAACGAAACACTTACAAGTACAAATGCCCAAGTTGAAACGACACAAGAAGAAATTAAAGAAGAAAAGACGCAAATAGAACAGGGTACATCAACTGTAGACATACATGATACAACGATATTGAGTGATAGCACAACGGTAAATAATTGCGAATACCAAGATTTGCACAAAGTAAATGAACCCAAACATGAAGAAATAACTATTGTTGAAAAACAAATCAAGCGTGATTACATGTTTCCCAAAAACAGAATGAAAGTTACACGCACTCAGTACAAACATACGTCGTTACAGCGTATGCATTACAGAAGATACACAAGACTGAAAACAATAACATTGTTCCAATCAACAAAGTTACAATGTACAAATATTGGCATGAGTGCAGAAGAGAGATTTTACAGATTTGAAAGAAAGAAAGAAAGAAAGAAAATTAATGAATGAAAGAATAAAAGAAAAAAAAAAAGAATAAAGAAAAATAAAATGGGATGAAAGGTTAGGGTCAAATCAACACATAATACACTACAGACACATTAGGGTCTTAGGTCTCATTACTTAGTTATGGCAGGTGTCACTGATATAAATATATACTTTTCAGAGATGTTCATACTATCTAATATCTCTACACTCAGTTGTGTAATATTTCGGTTCTCTATTCGTCGGATAATGGTTCTTAACTATATCTTATTAGAGAACTTAATAAATTATTTGATTTAAATATTTATTCTTGTTGAATATTATATTCCTGATTTAATTTTTTTTAGATGTCTTGAATCTTTAATAGGTATGGTTCTTCACAACTCTATGTCTGCAAGATTTTAATCAGTCAATCATATTATATGAGACATTCTCAGTCGATTATAATTAATAGAAGAACAGATCTATGTTATAAGTTCTTTAATTACATTTTAATGTTCTGTTCTTTTATGTGTGTTATAAAATTTAATAAATATAAATTCAAAACGCACCTTATTAAATAACAATGTTACATTAATTGACAAAATATATAATGTAATGTAAGATGTGATTTAGTTAAATATGGATACACATGGTGGCAATTTTTCCATATTGACAGAGAATGAATAACTACGCCATGGGAAGTATCTACTCAATGTGTGATCGATCGGTTGTTCAAACATTAGTTATTCGGACACGGATTCGAGCATACAAGTATTTTAACTGTGAAGTGAACTTATTGACAGTGAACATTTTAATTTAAATGTTATGATTCTGTGGTTAAATAACAAATGTTAGTTAAGTATTAATTAATTGAAATATTATAGTATGGTTATAGGGTTAATTAATCATTGTTCGGGAAAGTATTTGATTAGAAGGTTAAGTCATTAGAATGAATCTCTAGTTGAATTAATTGTATTGCGTGTCATTATCACATTAAGATTCATAAAAATCAGTCATCGCTCTCAACATATCCACAAAAGTAAAAATATCTCTGAGGATTCTCGTGGAACACATGTCACCCTACCCACAGATGGAAAAATTATAAGAAGGAAAATATATGGAATATACAATAATAACAGCAGCGATAATCAACAATGAGGATGATCTACTTGGAAACCCCATTATTACCCTCGTCCGAAACTCATGTTAGTACCTAGAGCTAGGACACACTTGTCTATTAAGACAAGGTAGGGACTAATATGTTTATTAGTTGGTCTGATTCCCCATGATCAGCCACACGACGTCCAACGGAGGGTTTGGACAGTTGGGCGTGCCCGTCGTATAACTTTATTTTTTTTTTGAGGGTGGGTAAAGGGGAAAACCAAGTATTAGTCTGTTGTTATTATAGTTGTAGTTAGTTGTGATTATACAGTATATTTATACACATATAGTTAAAAGGGAAAAAAATGTTAAACATTTTTTTATCAGGGAGGGGGCATTATGCCATACGGCGGCACGCCCCAACATGAAAAGTATAAACTGGAAGACTGGAATTTCCCATTCAGACACTAAAGTGAACGTCAACAAAGGAATCCAAGGAGAATGTGGACAACGTCAGTAGATAGCAACGGGGGAGACGCTGTGATTGTGATTTCGAACAAGGACGTGTTTCAAAGGATCTGTGTGAGGTGACCTCTGGACGCGATGATATGAGCGTGAGACAGCTCTGAGTCAGGAGAGGGATGGTTCCAAATTGCTGTATGTAGCCGGGGCGCAGTGTTGGGGTGAGCGCACAACATTGCTTAAATACCCCAATGGCTCGTGAATACATAACCTCTGCAGCAAAAGTCCAACTCCTGGCCTTCACGTGGCGGAACTATTTTAACTAACAGGAGAAGGGGCGACGGCGAGTATCTGGCGCCGGAAAATAACCAGTGTGCTCTAGATGTGTACACACATACATGCATGTGCAGACACGTGTGTGCGTGTGTACACATCTAAACTCGAGTGAGACCACAGTCTGCTCTAGCAAAGGAAAGGTGCTGAAGACGGAGGCAACCAGCCAGGAGGCGCACCACAGAAATCAGGATGCCACGCAATTACGCAAAATGGAATATGTCGACTGCTGCTAAACGTTATGGTGCTCGCCCTGCTTTGGACCCCCAGGCAGGTGCAGTGCCGGGCCCTATGTCTCGAAAGGGCCCAACCCAACTACTGGAGGTCCTTCTCAGATGTCCTGTGGAGCCAGGGGACATGAGAATAGAACAGCTGGCCATACTAAACTAAGACTTAAAATAATGCACTGGAATGCGGAGGGAGTCAGCAACAAAAAAGTAGAATAAGAAAACATCCTGGACAAAAAAAAAGTAAGCATATGTTGCTTGCAAGAAACTCACCTCAACGAAAATATAGCCTTCAAAATCAGAGGCTACCAGTGTTACCGATTTGACCGAAAGGACAGGCGAAAAGGTGGGATACTTACCCTTGTAAAAAATAACATCACTGCTTCCCAAATCGAAGTCTATATGGAAGGGGCTGAGTATCAGACACTTAAACTTAAAACAGGCTATACAGACCTACATCTGATCAATTACTACTGTCCAAGTGACCGTCCACAGGCACTGGACACACTACCATTAACAGAAAAAATGATTGTGTGCGGCGATTTCAACAGCCACTCGCAGAGTTGGGGCTATGATCACATGGACCAGAGAGGAGAGAGACTGGAAGACTGGCAGGATGAGAATAGATTCATCTTGGTTAACAAGCCGTCCGACCCACATACTTTCTACTCGAGATCATGGCACTCTACAACTACACCTGACCTGGCTTTTCATTCACCAGACCTGGAGTGGAACATTACACGAATTGTTGGGAAACAACTAGGTGGCAGTGACCATCGACCAGTCTTTCTAACTGTAGAAAATGAGCTTGTAAGTTAAAGCAGCACCCTCTCGAGGTGGAACTACAAGAAAGCAGACTGGGCAGTGTACAAGCATCGCACCAGCATACTGGTTAGAAACCTGAACACTGAGAAAGACATAAATAAAGTAGCTGAAGAGTTTGGGAAATGCATACTACAGGCAGCGCGAGAAACAGTACCAAGAGGAGCTCGTAAACAATATAAACCCTACTGGAGTAGTGAACTGGAACAGTTGCATAATGATGTGGAAGTATGTAGAAAGCAAGCAGAGGCCACACCCAGCCAAGAGCACCACAATAAATTCCAGCATGCAAAAGCCAAATTTCAAAGGGCCAAGCTGCAGGCTAGACGGAAAAGCTGGCAGGAGAAAACAGAGTCTCTGAACTTTGAAAGAGACACAAGGAAATTTTGGAAGCTAATAAAACAACTTAACGATGAGGGCACAGGGAGAAACTCAAAAATTGCACTACATAAAGATGGAAACATCTTAACAAGAAAGCAAGCAGCTGACCATTTTGCGGACTCGTTCGCACAAGATAACAATATCAAAATCAGTCCAGAGAAACAACAAGAGATTCAAGAGAAACGGCAACATACAGGACAGAAGGAAATAGTACATGAGGTTCTGGAGGCACCCATCACAATCAGCGAACTGGAGCTAGCCATATCAAAACTGAAAATGAGAAAGTCACCAGGAGCTGATGGTATCTCCAATGAAATGATCAGGAACCTAGGAACAGAGGTCAAAGCAAAGCTGTTGCAGATCTTCAATAACAGTTGGACCTTAGGCAGTGTTCCACAAGCCTGGAGAGAAGCAATCATGATACCCCTCCTAAAATCAGGGAAAGATAGTTCCATTGCCTCTAGCTACAGACCAATTAGCCTCACCAGCTGTCTCTGCAAAACACTGGAGCGCATCATCAATCACAGACTGCAGTGGTACATTGAAAGTAAAAACATCCCTGTGCCACAGCAGGCTGGCTTTAGGCAGTGCTACTCTATGGAAGATCAGACAACCTACCTCTCTCAAGAAATTGAGGATGCATTCCAAGAGAAGAAGCTGGTGCTTGCGGCATGGATAGATTTGAAGAAAGCCTTTGACAAAGTCTGGAAAGAAGGTCTGATGAATAAACTGAGAAACTGCAAAGTCAATGGAAGAATGTACAAATGGGTGATAGCATACTTGCACAACAGAAGAGCCCGAGTACAGATAGACGGAATAAAGAGCAAGAAAGTACTACTGCGTCACGGAGTTCCCCAGGGCGGAGTATTGTCCCCCACACTCTTTCTAATCTTCATCAATGATCTCGTTGCTAATCTACCGCATGGAATTAAAGCTGCAATGTATGCCGATGACCTGGTTCTATGGAGCACAAATGAACATGCATCAGTGGCCACCAGATTACTACAAAGAGCTGTAGATACATTTGTTGCATGGGCAAATAGATGGCGTGTCAGCATAAACACTGACAAGTGCAGCACCACCCTATTTACCCTCTCTCCAAAACAAAAGGCAGGGACCATCCAGATAAATGGAACACCCCTACGAGAAGATAAAGAATCAACATACCTTGGAGTAACATTTGATGGCAGGCTGACATGGAGAAAGCACATCAACAAAGCAGTAGCAAAAGCCAGAAGGAAAATAGCCATCCTGAGAAAGCTAAGTGGAACCACATGGGGAGCCAGTGTGACAAAACGGCTATCATCTGTCTAGGGTCGTTTGGTTACTGCACTATTTGACGTGTCAATAGAGACTTTCCCAGCTATAAATAGACTGAGGAAAGCTACGAGGTATTTTCCATCTAGAATCATCTCGAATAACCGGTGTTTGAATGAACCGGGGTTGCCGGGTACTGCATTGTATTCTCGTGCAGAGAGAAATCTAGAAATCCTAGGGGGAAAGTAATGTTTCCCGTGAAAGTGTTTTTCCCCAAGAAGCACTCACTTCTCATGCGCAGGAATTGGCACGAGGGGAGAAATGCGGCTAGAGTGTTCATTCACTTCTGACATTTTGGAGAGAGAAGACGCTGGCCGGTTTGAGCCATTTTGTTTGCGTCTAATAACCACCATATATCGGCTGACTGTTGGCGTAAGGAGGCTGATGTGCCCTTAAACAGTTCTGAAGCTGGCTGAAGTCTGGTTCATGAATCAAGGTACGGATTTGTTTAAATTAATTAACTCTGTCATTGTTCTATAAAACGCAACTGTGCTAACCTCATTAGTATGCGGATGCCGCTGCATTATTCATGAGCTAACGGATCGATAACGCCTGTTGTAGGCTACGCCTGTTGTAGGCTACGCCGTGTTTGTTTACAACTGAGTGTTCGCGAATCACCTGGTGGTAATGCAGTCGTGTTATGTTTGCGATTGAAACGTATCTTGTATGTATCAAGTATTGCAAATTGTTGCATCTATTAGGTTGTTGTGTTGGAATCGGATTTAGTTAATAGGCCTGATTGAGATCTAGATTTATGACAGTCAGTGAAGAGTACAACTGTTAGACACCAAGGTAAGTGGGTAGGTGGAGATTCAGACAGAAGTGTGCTTAGTGACAACGTAAGGAGAGAACTTAGTTCTGTGCCACTAGGAATGATGAAACTATTGTGGTGTAATTTAATAGGGAATTCATTGTGTGTGGAACACGGGATTTCTGTGTCAAGGTAAGTCTTCATTGATGATTTATATATATATATATATATATATATATATATATATATATATATATATATATATATATATATATATATATATATATGCTGTGACATGGTGTATGCATATATTAGGTCATGGTATGTGATACTTCGGGAAGGAATACCGAACGCCAAATAGGTCGACGCGTGATAACCATGCGGGTAATCGCGATAAACATGTGTTCTGAATTCTTGTCTTTGCTTTCCTGATTCTTTCATGCTAGCACTACTGCGAATGAATGCTGATGTGTTGGCGGTATGGAAGGATGCAAGGAGGTCGTATGAGACACCGGGGACATGTGGGATATGGGGAATTGCAAGCAAGGTACGAAAGTATGTTGTGGCAGACCAGGCCACAAATGAAGTTCGGTCCAACCAAGGCTCATCCACTTGGGAAGGGCGGAGCTGGAACATTACCATTGGAACATGTGGGGAACATGTTTTCTCAAGAATGGCTTCTTGACTCTAAGTAAGAGTCTGATAAGAAGAGGTTGCTACAGTGTGGGCAGGTAGTCCCACAAGCAATCAGGAAGGTGTATATACTGATATGATCAGGTATTATCCCTATATCCCGAGGGATGGTATATTGATCAAGCTTATGTTTCTTATTGAACATTATTAATATAAGGAGCGAGTCCAGGGACTCTTTACCTTAGGGTTTAGTTCAATTAATTTTAGAACTAAGATAGCAGCTTACTTTCAATAGTGACGTTAGCGACAACTGGTAGAAGATTAGGGATAGGTGAGACCTATGATCAGACTCGTCATTCTGATTCTTACTTTGTGTGACGGGCTGTTCTCTTGAGGCCAGCTGACATCCCCGACCCATGCTTTGCTACTCTACATATAGAGATAATGCTTTAGTTATTTGCATAACTAATTAGCATGACTGAGAGTTGAGTAGCTATTGATAGGATGCATGTGGACCAATGTTTGGGCCAGAGTACTCTCACCTGTCGCCCTCCCTTTTCAGGAGTTGCCTGTTGAGGAACCAGTCAACTAGATTTGTTGTTGGCCGGAAACCACTTCGTATGCCACAGCGAAGGGGTGAACCATATACTTACCTCGCCTGACTTAACCACACCATATGCCAGGGTGACCCATTATGTATGAAGGCACTACCCAAGGTGAACTCGTTACACTCCATACAGAGTGGGGGCCCGTCCGGGATGATTCCTAGCTCTCTGTGTGTGGTAGAACTCTCACATAGGGATAGGGACTTAGTCTATATCCTCTACTACAGTCTACATAAGATTCTACTACTTCTACCTATCTCATAACTGTCTGACGGACATTTGTGTTGTGGTGTTTAGTTAGTACTATTGATTATTGATTCATTGTATTGCTTCACCCACACATACTTGAGTACACATCTCTAAGTCAACATGTCTACCCAAGAGATAGACATAGACAAAGTTCAGGAAACTGGACGTAAGTCTGGTCTTGAAGGAGATGCTTTGAAATCCTATGTCCAGGAGGTGGAAAGAAATTTTCGCCAAGAGGAAAGAGAGAGGAGGAGAGCAGAAAGAGAACTGGAAGCCAGTAAAGTGGCTCTTGAGGAAAAGAAGATAGCTGCTGATAGCGAAATGAAACGGCTTGAGTTGGAAGCCGAGAGGGAAAGACGTGACCACGAGTACCGAATGAAGCTACTTGAGACACAAGTGCCTGCTACAGGTGTACCTGATGGAGCTATGGGAGGAGGTGGACCTCCTGGCGCAGAGTCAACCTGTAGACGTGACTACCAGGCTATGAAATGGCCTTTACAGCCGTTCGAACCCGAGAAGGAACGGATAGACCAATACTTAGAGAAGTATGAAGCCATGTCTATTGCAATGGGGCTAGACAAACAGAAATGGTGTTTGAAACTCTCTCAGGGACTCAGAGGCACCGGTTATGATGTGTATGCACGCTTGCCACCGGGTTTACAGAATGATTACCCGGCACTGAAAGCGGCTCTCTTGAAGAGGTTCGAGATCACCGCGCACTCATACCGACGGAAGTTTAGAACTTCAAAGCGGGAACCTGGTGAACTGTTTTCAGCATACAGTGTGAGATTGAACTCATACCTTCTTAAATGGATGGCCTTGGCCGGATTTAAAGAGGAGTATGAAAGTTTGCGTGAGTTGATGGTTGTAGATCAGATGCGATTGCAAATGTCTAAACCCTTGCGAAACTTCTTAGGTGAGAATGGGGCTGAGAGATTAGATATAGTCACCAAGTTAGCCGAAAGATACGTCGAACAGATCCGAGATCGAAAGATAAGGATCAAGGTAAGTCCAAGAAGGCCAAGAAGACCAGAGGTTCTGAAGAACCAAAGAAACAGGTAAACTCTTTAGAGAAGATCTCTAACGTCAACCAAGGTAAGAATAACCTACCTAGTTCTCCAAAGAGGAAGTGGAGTGAACGATGGTGCAAATTCTGCAAGTCCAGCACTCACAATACGAGTGAGTGTAAGAGTAAGCCAAAGGACTTTCACTTTGCTTGTCTTGCAGAGGTAGGGGATAGACCATGCAGGAAAGTGAAGTCGATTGATGGGAAGCGTGAACCAGAACGACCTCCAGTGGTGGAGAGTGTAGAAGTGAACGGGCAACAGGTGATGTGCCTCTATGACACTGGATTGCAATTTTCAGCTGTAATTGCATCCCACCTGACAGGCCCAGAGCAACTCACCGGGGAGATGACGGAGATACAGCCAGCCAGTAAGAGTGCTGTAGCGCTACGTTGCCCGATTGCCAAGGTGGAGATTCGGAGCAAGTACGTTACTCTTCACTGACTGTCATAAATCTAGATCTCAATCAGGCATTATTAACTAAATCCTATTCTAACACAACAACCTAATAGATGCCACAATTTGCAATACTTGATACATACAAGTTACGCTTCAATCGCAAACATAACACGACTGCATTACCACCAGGTGATTTGCGAACACAGTTGTAAACAAACACACGGCGTAGCCTACAACAGGCGTAGCCTACAACAGGCGTTATCGATCCGTTAGCTCATGAATAATGCAGCGGCATCCGCATACTAATGAGGTTAGCACAGTTGCGTTTTATAGAACAATGACAGAGTTAATTAATTTAAACAAATCCGTACCTTGATTCATGAACCAGACTTCAGCCAGCTTCAGAACTGTTTAAGGGCACATCAGCCTCCTTAAGCCAACAGTCAGCCGATATATGGTGGTTATTAGACGCAAACAAAATGGCTCAAACCGGCCAGCGTCTTCTCTCTCCAGAATGTCAGAAGTGAATGAACACTCTAGCCGCATTTCTCCCCTCGTGCCAATTCCTGCGCATGAGAAGTGAGTGCTTCTTGGGGGAAAAACACTTTCACGGGAAACATTACTTTCCCCTAGGATTTCTAGATTTCTCTCAGCACGAGAATACAATGCAGTACCCGGCAACCCCGGTTCATTCAAACACCGGTTATTCGAGATGATTCTAGATGGAAAATACCTCGTAGCTTTCCTCAGTCTATTTATAGCTGGGAAAGTCTCTATTGACACTCCATATAGAGTGGGGGCTCGTCCGGGATTATTCCTAACTCTCTGTGTGTTGTAGAACTCTCACATAGGGATAGGGACTTAGTCTTTATCCTCTACTTCAGTCTACATAAGATTCTACTACTTATACCTATCTCATAACTGTCTGACGGACATTTGTGTTGTGGTGATTAATTAGTACTATTGATTATTGATTCATTGTATTGCTTCACCCACACATACTTGAGTACACATCTCTAAGTCAACATGTCTACCCAAGAGATAGACTTAGACAAAGTTCAGGAAACTGGACGTAAGTCTGGTCTTGAAGGAGATGCTTTGAAATCCTATGTCCAGGAGGTGGAAAGAAATTTTCGCCAAGAGGAAAGTGGGTAGGTGGAGATTCAGACAGAAGTGTGCTTAGTGACCACGTAAGGAGAGAACTTAGTTCTGTGCCACTAGGAATGATGAAACTATTGGGGTGTAATTTAATAGTGAATTCATTGTGTGGGGAACACGAGATTTCTGTGTGAAGGTAGGTCTTCATTGATGATTTATATATATATATATATATGCTGTGACATGGTGTATACATATATTAGGTCATGGTATGTGATACTTTGGGACGGAATACCGAACGCCAAATAGGTCGACGCGTTATACCAATGCGGGTAATCGCGAGAGACATGTGTTCTGAATTCTTGTCTTTGCTTTCCTGATTCTTTCATGCTAGCACTACTGCGAATGAATGCTGATGTGTTGGCGGTATGGAAGGATGCAAGGAGGTCGTATGAGCCACCGGGGACATATGGGATATGGGGAATTGCAAGCAAGTTACGAAAGTATGTTGTGGCAGACCAGGCCACAAATGAAGTTCGGTCCAACCAAGGCTCATCCACTTGGGAAGGGCTGAGCTGGAACATTACCCTTGGAACATGTGGGGAACATGTTTTCTCAAGAATGGCTTCTTGACTCTAAGTAAGAGTCTGATAAGAAGAGGTTGCTACAGTGTGGGCAGGTAGTCCCACAAGCAATCAGGAAGGTGTATATACTGATATGATCATGTATTATCCCTATATCCCGAGGGATGGTATATTGATCAAGCTTATGTTTCTTATTGAACATTATTAATATAAGGAGCGAGTCCAGGGACTCTTTACCTTAGGGTTTAGTTCAATTAATTTTAGAACTAAGATAGCAGCTTACTTTCAATAGTGACGTTAGCGACAACTGGTAGATGATTAGGGATAGGTGAGACCTATGATCAGACTCGTCATTCTGATTCTTACTTTGTGTGACGGGCTGTTCTCTTGAGGCCAGCTGACATCCACGACCCATGCTTTGCTACTCTACATATAGAGATAATGCTTTAGTTATTTGTATAACTAATTAGCATGACTGAGAGTTGAGTAGCTATTGATAGGATGCATGTGGACCCATGTTTGGGCCAGAGTATTCTCACCTGTCGCCCTCCCTTTTCAGGAGTTGCCTGTTGAGGAACCAGTCAACTAGATTTGTTGTTGGCCGGAAACCACTTCGTATGCTACAGCGAAGGGGTGAACCATATACTTACCTCGCCTGACTTAACCACACCATATGCCAGGGTGACCCATTATGTATGAAGGTGCATCCAGAGATTCAAGTGCCATGAAGGTGCACGTGTGGGACACGATGGTTTGTTGTTGAGTTTATACTTGTGAAGATATAATATTTCAGCAGGAGCTTTCAGTAATTTGAGCAATCATGCTCTATGACAAGAGACATCTGACCGTATACAAATGCGGTGGTTCTGCCTAAACACGGAAACATGTTTATTCCTACACTTAGGAGGTTCCTACGACAGCTTTAGTGGAAGGTCATAATGAGACCTACACCAGCGTCCGTATAAGAGACCCAAAGAAAGTGATGTGTCAAGGGACTAGGGAATCTAGTTCAACCTGAATATTGTCTCCAAAAGAAATATGTATCCGATTCTACTATTATATTGAAACAGTGTGCAGACTTTGAACTATGTTACATTATCTGATGCGCCGAGCAGTGAACTGTGTTATCAGTAAGGGACCATTGAATTGGTCAAAGAACTGAATCGAGACCCAGTGTTACTGTACTATCAGTTAGGGACCATTGAATTGGTCATGAACATAGACAAAACTCAGTGCTAATGTGTTTGAAGTGTGAGACCGTTAAATTGGTCAGTGACAGATTCATCACTCATGAGGAATGTGCTACAAATCGACCATTAGATTGGTTATAGGCTATTGACATTCATTAAGCTTAAGATTAGTTGGAGGTAAAGCCCGGAGGATTGTAGTCCAGCTAGTGATTACAGATACCGGTGCAGTACTTTATTCGCAGTGACTTAGTACTGTATGAGGAAGATGCAGTTGGTCCAGTGGAGTGAGGTACAGCAGTAACTCTATTGTTGTTGATCCACGCTTGGGAGACGGAGTGGTCACCAAGGTCCACGTCATCTCACTGGAAGGAGGCCGGGTGAGTGGCGGACCGACTGGACGGGACATCTGCATCCACTATACTTCTCAACTTAATGATGACTACTAGATCTCTGACTCTGTCTCTACCCTATCTTCTATTTATGTAAATAGATTTTTCTCTCAGGATATTCATTTCAGTTCTATATTTTCAGGGGTAGAATAAAGTTGATATATGTTGACTTGCTCTTTGTATACTTATTGAATGTGGTCTCGGACGATGCCTAAGTGTTCATTGATCCACAGGAGTAGTTAGTTAGTGGGGGTCTAGAATCTGGAGGGGCTTGTAGACTTATATAACTAATTTGAGATCAACCACAGGGAAAAATTGTGTATCAGCCCCTCCAACCCCTGGGGCTAGAATAAACGGGAGTGGTAGAGACACCTCGGGTGTGGTTCACTCTCACTACCCAAGGCGAACTCGTTACACTCCATACAGAGTGTAACGAGTTCGCCTTGGGTAGTGAGAGTGAACCACACCCGAAGTGTCTCTACCACTCCCGTGTATTCTAGCCCCAGGGGTTGGACAGGCTGGTACACAATTTTTCCCTGTGGTTGATCTCAAATTAGTTATATAAGTCTACAAGCCCCTCCAGATTCTAGACCCCCACTAACTACCTACTCCTGTGGAACAATGAACACTTAGGCATCGTCCGAGACCACATTCAATAAGTATACAAAGAGCAAGTCAACATATATCAACTTTATTCTACCCCTGAGAATATAGAACTGAAATGAATATCCTGAGAGAAAAATCTATTTACATAAATAGAAGATAGGGTAGAGACAGAGTCAGAGATCTAGTAGTCATCATTAAGAGTGGGGGCCCGTCAACAGAGCATACGACCACACCTGGAATACGGGTCAACTGCATGGTGTTCGGCAGCAAAAACCACACTACAAGAGCTGGACAAAGTGCAAAATCAAGCACTTAGAGTCACCACAGGAGGGATGAGATCAACCCCTATAGTGGAAATAGAGAAGATGGGGAGGACACAAGCACTGAGTGAGCGCAGAGATACGAAAACGCTAACGCAAGCAGAAAAGTTCCTCAGCTTGCCAGGCCACCCTATGAAGAACAGATTTGAAAACCTAGCTATGGGGCGGTTGAAAAGAAGTAGTTTTATCCACCAGGCCAAACGACTCTGCAGAGAAACCACCGATCTGCCCACAGTTGGTATCCCCCTAACAACTATTCCAGAGCGAACTCCATGGAAAGATGAGCATAGACTATCATTACAAATCCAGACAAAAGTGAGAGGAATTTTTGACAAGGAAGATCAGAACAGTGTGCAGCGCAGAACAGCCACTCTCAGCTTCCTTGATGAAGAATACCCACAGGACCTCTGGATCCGAGTCTACACAGATGGTTCAGCACAAAATGCTGTTCGAAATGGAGGAGCGGGAGTGTACATAGAATACCCAAATAATACCAGGGACACAGCTAGAGTACCGACAGGAAAGTACTGCCATAACTACGATGCTGAAATTGAGGCAATCAAGATAGCAACAGAGAAATTACTAAATACCAGCAATGGTACACAACCTGTGGTGCTATTGACAGATGCAAAATCAGTACTCGAGGCGCTCCTGTCTGGGAAATTGCCAGTACTAAGGACACTACTTTCTGAACTTAGCAGTCAGCATAAGGTCACCATACAGTGGATACCATCCCACTGTGGAGTACCCGGGAACGACAGAGCTGATCAATTGGCTAAGGAAGGAGCCAAAGAAGAACAGCCTGATGTGCCTGTAACATACCACCAAAAGAAAAGAATGATCAAATCAGTCAGAAAGCCACCAAAACCTGCTCAAGATGACTACCACGTTATGGATAGACCAGAACAAGTCATTATTCTGCGCCTCAGAACAGGGCACAATAGATTATGCAACCACATGTATACAAAATTCAAGATTGGTGAAACAGCCATGTGTACATGTGGATTGGCGTCGCAGACAGCAGAGCACATACTCCAAGACTGCCCAAAATATAACATATCTAGGCAAACCTTCTGGCCTAGAGAGACGACAGTGGAAGATAAACTATATGGACCGCTGTGTGAACTGAAAAAGACAGTTCAATTCATACAAGAGACAGCACTGCAGTTATAGACATGTTTCAAGCGAACGAAAGAAGAAGAAGAAGAAGAAGAAGGAGAGGGATCTGTTGATGATGACACCGCAGTGAAGTAACCAGGCGGAAAAACCTAGAGTGGAATTACAGCTTAAATGGAATCAGTGGATCAGGGCGTCAAGCAGAGCGCAGTAGACTGGACACTCATCGGTGGATTAGTAAAGTAGGTGCCGACCCCGTCTATAGGGGTCAACCTACAGGTCTGCGTGAGTTTAATGTTCGCATGTCTGCTACGGAATAAACTTCTGGTAGCGCTTTGATATCTTGACTTTTGCCGTTGATTGTCATTGTATTCAAGGTAAGGACGCAAGTTTAATTCCTCGTCCTTCGTTGCTGTTTTGCATTATTACGAGTTGATACCTCGACGGTTACCGGTGTAGGCACATCGAGGCAATGTAGCAGTATATATTTTTGTCATGTAGCACGACATTATTGTCACGTAGAACTACATTATTGGTAACACTACTTTATTGTCATGTAGCACTATATTATTGTCACGTAGAACTACATTAATTTCGGTGTCTGGGGTTTAGGGGTTAGTGAAACGCAGTTTCATACCAGGTCGAGAGCTCGAAATCAGACATGAGCAATTTGGAAGGATATCGTTTTGCGTTGATTTCGATTGCACGAGGCGTCGGTTGTTCAGAAACCAATGATAAACTATTGAACGTAAAATTCCACTCTACTATGTGTCCACCGTGACGAGGTAGAGGGGCTTGAGTGTTCCAATGACCTCAAGAGCTATGCCGACGGTAGCACAGCTACTGGTAGGGTCACCCATGTCGGACAGGTCAAGGGAGAGAGACCAGACGAAGTGACACACAAACCTGCTGCCTTGTAGGTAGACTGGGGACAGTCAAAGGCTAGGGAAAGCACCCCGAAAAAATGCTTGTCGAAATCGGATGTACTGAGCCACAGGCTTGACAAAGCAGTGCAACGTAACTTAATTCATGATGTCACAAATTAAAATTAATCGTTATGGTGCTAATCCCGCGAAGTCCCATCAGGCGGTGATAGTGCAGGGTCCCCTGCCTCGAGGGGGTCCACCCATGACTACTGGTGGTCGCCTTCCCCTGCGCTGTGGAGTCAAGGCACAGAGGAGTAGGTTAAGAGCTATTGACCAAATACCCCGAACACTCAACATACTACAGTGGATGCCGAAGGAGTTTATAACAAGAAAGTCTCCCTAACAAAGCGTATTCATACAGATAGAATAGATGTGGCATGCATTCAAGAGACACACCTCAACGCCAATCGCAAATTCTCAGTCAGAGGATATCAGGCCACACGTTTCGACCGCGAAGGACACAAAGAAGGAGTTCTACACGAAATACAATACCTTGCAGCGAAGTATCTGTGATCTCTGACATCCATCCATCCATCATGTGCCATGCCGGTAAGCGTGGGCGGTAATGTTCTGCCATCTCACTCGATCACCAGAGTCGTGGATCAGCTCTGTGTTTCTGTCTCGACCATGCCACAAGGCCAAGCCATCCAGGTACTTGCTTCTGGTCTTCCCCTTGGTCTGTTCCCCTCGATCTTACCAGTTGTCACCAAGTTCTCCAGATCATTTCTTCTCATAACAGGCCCAAAAAATTGTGACTGTCTACGTCTAATGTCTCTAATCAGTTTACGATCTTCATTTGTTTCTTGAAGGACTTGTTCGTTGGTCTTTCTGGCTGTCCATGGTATTCTTTGCATTTTCCTCAGAAACCACATTTCTACAGCCATCAGATGTTTTTCAGCCTGACTGCTCATTGTCCAAGCTTCACATCCATATAAAAGTACAGGATCTCTGACAACCAAAAGAAAATTATAGGTGTTGATATAATGATAAAGGACGTGAAAATAAGAATTTACAATCTGTACAGCCCAGCAGATAGGGACCTTACACTCTCAAACATGAAAATAACTGACACAAACTGCATTTTTGTCGGAGACTTTAATAGCCGTTCAGAAAGATGGGGATACTCAGATACTGACAACAGAGGAGATGAAGTGGAGGACTGGGAAATAGACTCAAATCTCCATCTACTCAACAAAGCGGATGACACACCGAGCTTCTACTCCAGAAGATGGTGTACCACTTCTACTCCAGACTTAGCTTTCTGCACAGGAGATATCCTCCACAAAATCGATCGCCATATGCTTGATCAATTAGCAGGTAGTGACCACAGACTAATCAAGCTTGTAATGAATATGGAGTATGTTCCACAGGAGCAAACGCCTTTGCCCCGCTGGAATTACAAACGAGCAGATTGGGATAGATTTGCCATACTAACAGACAAATATTGTGAAAACATAAATACCGATATGGCAACATGAAGCAAATGGTGGAAAGTCTAAACAGAGCAATAATACAGGCGGCCACTGAGTCTGTTCCAAGAGGAGCGAGGAAAAATTACAAACCATACTGGATTGAAGAACTACAAATTTTGAAGGACAAAGTTGAAGATGCCAGGAAAACAGCAGAGAAAGAACAAATAACTGAAGAGAACATCTCTCTCAAAGCCATCTCAGAAAAATATAAAAGAACAGTAAATCAAACAACAAGAAATTGTTGGAGGGAAAAACCCCCAGAAAATCTGAATTTTGACAGGGATGGAAACAAACTATGGAAACTAGGGAAAGCCATAAACAACGAAGGACCTAGAAAGAAACAAATAACAATTAAACAAGGAAATGCCTTGCTTACAGGAAAAAAGGCTGCAAATGCACTAATGGAACACTATGCCAGTGCAAACCATATTGATATTACAACCGAACAGAAGAAAGCAATCAGAGACAAACAGATACATCATAGTAATACAGACACAGCAGTAGAATATATGATGGCAAATCTAACAATAGAAGACATGGAACAAGCAATGAATACCCTAAAAAAGAAGAAATCACCAGGAAAGGATGGAATCACAAATGAAATGCTAATAGTACTAGGCACTAAGGCAAAAAAGAAACTACTAAAAGTCCTAAATTACAGCTGGAAGAGAGGAATAGTCCCACAGGCATGGAAGGAAGCTATACTAATGCCAGTCCCAAAGAAAGGAAAAGACATGGAAGAACCAAATGGCTATCGACCTATCAGTCTACTTAGCTGTGTAGATAAATTAATGGAACGCATTGTCAATGGCAGGCTAACACGGCATCTGGAAGAAAACCAACTCTTAACACTACACCAAGCAGGATTCAGAAAGTACAGATCCGCTGAAGATCAAATAACCTATATAGTTCAGGAAAAAGAGGGTGCCTTTCAAGATAAAAAGCACACATTAGCGGTCTGGATAGAGTTAGAAAAAGCATTTTATAAAGTATGGAAGGTGTCATGGAACGGCTGAGAATTCACCTAGCAAAACTCCCAAAAGTCAAATTCCCCTTTTCAGTAAGAGTAGAACAGCCGATCTAGTCGAAGGGATACAACCGAGGTATTAATGTACCCCACGCAAGGGCGATTGGTGGCCCTTGACTTCTAGACTATTCTGGTGAGTGATGCTCAACCCAACCGGGTCCGCTAACGCATGCGCAATAACCTTCTCAGAACAAAGACCGGCTCAGTTGAGATCCGGCATGGCTAGCAAGACGGTGTGTTTGGACGACTGTGTGAATTCGTAAATGGGAAAGAGGAAGCCAGTGTCTTGCTGTTTATCAAAGAAAACTGACAGAACGTCCAGTGTTGGGACGGGAGCTCCTCAATTCTGAATACACAGTTTGTCGTAAGGTACGTGAAACATATTTAGATAAATAATGTGTGTCGTTACCGCGTTGAACCGAAGCTGTTCGACCACATGTCCCGCCCGGCGCACAAAGGTCAGTCAGGGGTGAACCTGTGGGCTTGTGTTTTAACTTAACACTGCAGGCTAGTTGAACACGATGGATTGTAGGCCTGTTTTTGCGTTACAAGTGTACCAGCCCGTGAATGCGTGTTATTGCCGCTACAAGTAGTTATAGACATTTAGGACAGGCCCAATAGTGTTAGTAGTCCGAGTTCACTCCTGGGCGGCCTTAGAACTCTAACGTAGTCGACACAAACGGAAGTTGGCGATGGCGTTGTAGAACATAGGTCGAGTGAGGTATCAGGGAACTCGGCCCAACTAGACGAAACACATGCGAAGGTCGCCGGACGTGTCGAAGGTTATTCGAAGGACATTGCGGGTGTCTAAGTTCGAATTCTTTGGTGTGGCGACCACTGGCTTTGCTGAGCTTTCCTCTTACTATTTAGGTTATTGGTTGCCGTGACGGAACACCATCTTGATATACAGTTGGTTCCCGAGAGGTTGACACTGGAGAAACTGGGGAATGCGACAGAGCTGGTCACAACCAGCTGAACACCGTTCCAAATGCTCGGACCCTAACTAGGGGAGGAGGGAACGGGATGTGGACTTCCGCTACAGGGGGATTTCCCTGTATAATCTATTACATTCCTGGATCAAAGCTCGAGCTCCGGGAAACTGGTTGCATAGTAGGTAAACATAAAATAGAACCAGGGAGAGGGGGCTACCTCCGAGGGAGGGGAATTCGGTGGTCACCGGTCCTCCTTCAGGCCCGTTCTGTCTCTAGGTATTTTTAACCTACTAACCTGGTATATTGTGTCCTTAGAAGTCTTTTTAAGGACAGAAGGATGTCGCCGACACCAGGACCAGATGCACCGCCCTACCCTGGACTGGTTCGAGACAGAGGACGGATCAGCCAGCACTTGTTAGGACCCAGACCTAGTTCCGTTTTGGCAGTGGATTCTGGTCTGTGAGGGCCGGGTCAGGGCGACACCGGCCTATGCTGAGTACACATAGGTAACGTGTACCTCTGGGGGTAAGTCTGTGTCACGATATTCACACATGGTGTTATCTTTGGCAGGTTCTACTTTCTGAGAGACTGACGTGACGGGACCAGAGGAAGATGACTTGGTGAAGGCTAAATGACTGGCCTACCTATGTGACGAGAAGTGAGGCTTCTACACCACACCACGTGCCGGGATCTCACTACGCCACAGTCCAGTCCCGTCTCAACCGCTAAATGATCTTCAGTCCGTCCACCAAGTATTATGATGGCTACACACGGGCGAGTATCGTGTCCTCTTGTCTGTGACAAATTTTGACATGGTGACCCACTAGCCAAACGGGTAGAGAGGAACTACCTTACCCTTTATTTCAGAATGGCCTGCTGTTCCGGGAAGAGTTTACCCGTTCATACTAGGAACATTGGTGACCTTCATTACAGTGTCACGAGCTACCAGTACTGACTTTGAGTGACAGAGTCAACTTGAACTGTGCCAACTTGCTGTGCTTATAGGCCCAGTTATACCCATCCGGATCCCATTAGAGACCACCATCTGTTCCCAGAACTTTGACATTGTTAACTGTGGGTGAAATGTTATGGTGGCTTCTTAGGACCGTTGTCTAGCACAGGCCGTACCAGTGAAGCTTGAAGGACAGGCCTGCAGAACTTCTCCAGGGATGTTAGTCTGGAGTCATCACGTACCACCGCAACTTGGAGTCACCACATTGACTTGCTAGTCATTCCAGCTGAGTCCATCTCTCAGCAGAGATATTCCACGCTACGTGTGCAGATGAGTGACCTCTTTCACCTTGTGGTATCGTAACCAGTGTACAGTGATGAGTGAGACGGCCTGAGGCTAACCCAGACAGTCTTTTCTTCTATCACCTGGCGGCGGCCAGGATTCTCTCATGAACATTCCCTTTGTTGATAATCCTCTTGTACATTATATCATCTAGTCATTATGTGTAGACACCAGAGTCGTGTCATCTGTTCTGGATGAGAGGTGAAAAAGGTATTGTCCAGCGGTTGATAGTGAGAGAGACAGGAATCCAAGGGCTGGTGGGGTCTGTAGACTGAGATCTATTGTATTCCCAGAGTGCATCTATTCCGTTATTAAGATGTAATAGTATGCTTCCCTCACCCCAGGAAATACTACGACATTATTTGGGGGCTCGTCCGGGATATTGATGAGACAGCTCTGGTGATTATGGTTAGGACCTTTCATTCCTAGTGTCTCTATTCAGGTCTACATAGGTCTTTGGTCCTGTTTCTTCTCTTGACAAAGACAGATTGACTCGTGGTGTGTTGGGACGTCATATATAGATTAGATTGGTGAATTGCATATCTATATATTGCTTTATTTACCTATCACTCACACTACTAACATATCCTCTCTAAGTATGGCATCCACAAAATTAAATATGGATGAAGTGCGGGCAAGAGGCGAAGGAATGGGATTCACCGGCACTGCACTATTAGAGTATATCCAAGGGATTGAGAGAGACTTCCGTCAGGAAGAGAGAGAGAGAAAACAACAAGAAGCGGAGGATCGAAGGATGGCGTTTGAGTTGAAGAAGTTCGAAGTCGAACAAGCCGCTAAAAAGTTCGAAGCCGAACAAGAGGCTCAGAAGCGAGAGCATGAGTACCGCATGCGGGAACTCGAGCTCAGGGCACAATCAAGTAAGGATTCTGAGGGAGCAGTAGGAGGGTCTTCACTCCCTGGTTCACCTACCTTAGGTCGACATGGTTATCATGCCATGAAGTTTCCTCTACCGATTTTTGAGGAAGATAAGGAAAAGATCGACCAGTTCTTACAAAAGTTCGAGGCTATGTCTGTCGCCATGGGTCTCGATCGAGACAAGTGGTGTCTGAAACTGTCCCAGGGGTTGCGCGGAACCGCTTACGAGGTCTACTCGCGTTTACCGGCGGGTCACGAGAATAATTATGCCGAACTGAAGGCCGCGCTACTGAAACGTTTCGAGATGACGTCGCATACTTACCGCAAGAAGTTTCGAGAAGCGAAACGAGAGCCGAGTGAGTTATTTGCTGCGTACGGCGAACGTCTTAGATCCTACCTCCATAAATGGATGGACTTAGCGCAGTTCGCACACGATTACGACAGTCTCGAAGAACTGATGATCGTCGACCAGATGCGGAAGCATATGTCAAAACCGCTCAAAGAGTTCTTGGGAGAACAAGGGGCGGAAAGATTAGAGGTAGTAGCCAAAATGGCAGAACGATTCGTCGAGGTGCATGGTGAAGGTGGGGAAACCCATCCCTCCATGGGTAAAAGTCAGGACAAGACTGACAAAAAGAAACTGAAGAACTCTCATGCCAAGAAGGTAGAACCTTATGAGAAATCCTCTGACCAGAGTCCAGAGAAGTCGAAGGATGGTAGCAAGAGCCCACCTAACTCTCCACCGAAACGGAAATGGAGTGAGAAGTGGTGTTCGATTTGCCAGTCACCCTCGCACAATACAAGGGACTGCAGATCGAAGGCTAAGCGCTCACACTTCGCGGCCTGCCTAGTGGCTCCAAAGGCTGTTGCCACCGAAAAGGTCGAGGTCGTCGAAGAGACTCTGGATCAAGGGAGGCCACCTGTGGTCGAACTGATCGAAGTTAATGGCCAGCAGGTTGAGTGTCTCTATGACACTGGCCTAGACGGGGAAGCCGTCATTGCCGCCAGTCTAGTGAGGCCAGACCAACTCACTGGGGAAAGCATCGAGATACAGCCGGCTATGAAGAGTGCGGTAGCCATGACGTTACCAATCGCTAGCGTAGAGATTAGGTCGAGATACGTCACGGGCATCATCCCAGCCGCGGTATTACTCGATCCCCTATATCCCGTGATCCTGGGGAGTAAATATGTATTTCTAGGGGTGCCGAAGGAGCCAATCCACCTAGGCGACATACATACCTGCGCCCACACGGGGAAAGACGAGGCAAACACAACCAGCTCGAAAACCCAGCTAGGGGGTTTGCGCACGGCCCAGATCGAAGACGCGACACTACGTCCGTGCTACAAGAAGCTGCAGAAAAGTGCTGTCCCACCGCAACGGGACCAGTACTATCTGAAGAATCGGCTGCTCTACCGGAGAGCCGGAAGGGGAGAGAAACTGCACGGGCAGTTGGTGGTTCCGACGGACTACCGTCTCCCAATTCTTCAGAGGGGACACACCATATCGGGTAGTAACCTATCCGGGAATGGACATATGGGTGTCAGAGCGACGCTGCAGCGAATTTCCGGTCATTATTACTGGCCACGAATAACGGGCGATGTACGCCGGTTAGTACGGTCATGCCCAGAGTGCCAGAAGGCTACACCCACAAATCGGACTAAGACTAGAGAAGGTCTTAAGGTGGGAGATAGAGTATTATTGTGGGGTCCAAGCAGGACCAATATGCTCGAGGTAGGATGGCAAGGACCTTATCCCGTGGTCAGGGTAGTGTCCAAGACCAACTACGAGATCCGGATCGGGGGAATTTTGAGAATTCTCCATACAAATCTCCTGCGGAAAACCGAGGAGAGGTCCGGTGACAAATCTCTGCACCTGTCAGTCACTAGTAACCCCGTTCGGAAGGGGTGGGTACCGTCGGATTCGGCGCGAGATACCCTGGACTCCGACCGACGATCGACTGACTGGCCCCGCTATCGAAAGAGATGGCCAGGGAAACCCGAGTCCAGAGGGTTCTGGGAAGACTATACCGTCCATCGAGGACGATACCGCAAATCCCGAGACATGTTTGTAGGGAGACATAGCGGAAGTGACGACACTGGTACCGCCGGGAAGGGAAGATCCGTCGGTATGGCACCCCGTTGCGTACGCGAGTCGGATGGTCGTCCGGCCGAACGTAAGGACTCGACGGCAAGCGCGGTTGTCGATCACTGATATGAGACGGGCTGTCCAGGTTACTGCCCAAAGTGATGGGGAGGTTGTACCTTTGAGGACACCGGCAGACCATCAACCAAAGATGGGCTTGGCCACCTCCCGTATGATCAACGCGCGCTTGATGCGTTGGTCGTTGTTGCTTCAGCCCTACACCTTTACGGTGGAATACATTCCCGGTAAGGAGAATGTTGGGGCTGACTTTCTGTCTAGGCATCCAGTCCCAGAGGCAGAGGATGAGTTTACTAGGAGTGAATCTCCAGCGGGAGACAGTCGACGCGGTCAACTCTCTTAAGAGGGGGCCTATGTCATGGAACGGCTGAGAATTCACCTAGCAAAACTCCCAAAAGTCAAATTCCCCTTTTCAGTAAGAGTAGAACAGCCGATCTAGTCGAAGGGATACAACCGAGGTATTAATGTACCCCACGCAAGGGCGATTGGTGGCCCTTGACTTCTAGACTATTCTGGTGAGTGATGCTCAACCCAACCGGGTCCGCTAACGCATGCGCAATAACCTTCTCAGAACAAAGACCGGCTCAGTTGAGATCCGGCATGGCTAGCAAGACGGTGTGTTTGGACGACTGTGTGAATTCGTAAATGGGAAAGAGGAAGCCAGTGTCTTGCTGTTTATCAAAGAAAACTGACAGAACGTCCAGTGTTGGGACGGGAGCTCCTCAATTCTGAATACACAGTTTGTCGTAAGGTACGTGAAACATATTTAGATAAATAATGTGTGTCGTTACCGCGTTGAACCGAAGCTGTTCGACCACATGTCCCGCCCGGCGCACAAAGGTCAGTCAGGGGTGAACCTGTGGGCTTGTGTTTTAACTTAACACTGCAGGCTAGTTGAACACGATGGATTGTAGGCCTGTTTTTGCGTTACAAGTGTACCAGCCCGTGAATGCGTGTTATTGCCGCTACAAGTAGTTATAGACATTTAGGACAGGCCCAATAGTGTTAGTAGTCCGAGTTCACTCCTGGGCGGCCTTAGAACTCTAACGTAGTCGACACAAACGGAAGTTGGCGATGGCGTTGTAGAACATAGGTCGAGTGAGGTATCAGGGAACTCGGCCCAACTAGACGAAACACATGCGAAGGTCGCCGGACGTGTCGAAGGTTATTCGAAGGACATTGCGGGTGTCTAAGTTCGAATTCTTTGGTGTGGCGACCACTGGCTTTGCTGAGCTTTCCTCTTACTATTTAGGTTATTGGTTGCCGTGACGGAACACCATCTTGATATACAGTTGGTTCCCGAGAGGTTGACACTGGAGAAACTGGGGAATGCGACAGAGCTGGTCACAACCAGCTGAACACCGTTCCAAATGCTCGGACCCTAACTAGGGGAGGAGGGAACGGGATGTGGACTTCCGCTACAGGGGGATTTCCCTGTATAATCTATTACATTCCTGGATCAAAGCTCGAGCTCCGGGAAACTGGTTGCATAGTAGGTAAACATAAAATAGAACCAGGGAGAGGGGGCTACCTCCGAGGGAGGGGAATTCGGTGGTCACCGGTCCTCCTTCAGGCCCGTTCTGTCTCTAGGTATTTTTAACCTACTAACCTGGTATATTGTGTCCTTAGAAGTCTTTTTAAGGACAGAAGGATGTCGCCGACACCAGGACCAGATGCACCGCCCTACCCTGGACTGGTTCGAGACAGAGGACGGATCAGCCAGCACTTGTTAGGACCCAGACCTAGTTCCGTTTTGGCAGTGGATTCTGGTCTGTGAGGGCCGGGTCAGGGCGACACCGGCCTATGCTGAGTACACATAGGTAACGTGTACCTCTGGGGGTAAGTCTGTGTCACGATATTCACACATGGTGTTATCTTTGGCAGGTTCTACTTTCTGAGAGACTGACGTGACGGGACCAGAGGAAGATGACTTGGTGAAGGCTAAATGACTGGCCTACCTATGTGACGAGAAGTGAGGCTTCTACACCACACCACGTGCCGGGATCTCACTACGCCACAGTCCAGTCCCGTCTCAACCGCTAAATGATCTTCAGTCCGTCCACCAAGTATTATGATGGCTACACACGGGCGAGTATCGTGTCCTCTTGTCTGTGACAAATTTTGACATGGTGACCCACTAGCCAAACGGGTAGAGAGGAACTACCTTACCCTTTATTTCAGAATGGCCTGCTGTTCCGGGAAGAGTTTACCCGTTCATACTAGGAACATTGGTGACCTTCATTACAGTGTCACGAGCTACCAGTACTGACTTTGAGTGACAGAGTCAACTTGAACTGTGCCAACTTGCTGTGCTTATAGGCCCAGTTATACCCATCCGGATCCCATTAGAGACCACCATCTGTTCCCAGAACTTTGACATTGTTAACTGTGGGTGAAATGTTATGGTGGCTTCTTAGGACCGTTGTCTAGCACAGGCCGTACCAGTGAAGCTTGAAGGACAGGCCTGCAGAACTTCTCCAGGGATGTTAGTCTGGAGTCATCACGTACCACCGCAACTTGGAGTCACCACATTGACTTGCTAGTCATTCCAGCTGAGTCCATCTCTCAGCAGAGATATTCCACGCTACGTGTGCAGATGAGTGACCTCTTTCACCTTGTGGTATCGTAACCAGTGTACAGTGATGAGTGAGACGGCCTGAGGCTAACCCAGACAGTCTTTTCTTCTATCACCTGGCGGCGGCCAGGATTCTCTCATGAACATTCCCTTTGTTGATAATCCTCTTGTACATTATATCATCTAGTCATTATGTGTAGACACCAGAGTCGTGTCATCTGTTCTGGATGAGAGGTGAAAAAGGTATTGTCCAGCGGTTGATAGTGAGAGAGACAGGAATCCAAGGGCTGGTGGGGTCTGTAGACTGAGATCTATTGTATTCCCAGAGTGCCTCTATTCCGTTATTAAGATGTAATAG
The DNA here is from genome assembly GCA_963921405.1 of Cepaea hortensis. Taxonomy (NCBI): domain Eukaryota; kingdom Metazoa; phylum Mollusca; class Gastropoda; order Stylommatophora; family Helicidae; genus Cepaea; species Cepaea hortensis. The sequence continues at coordinate 103,227,689 of OY992885.1, read as the reverse complement.
TATGCTTCCCTCACCCCAGGAAATACTACGACAGAAGGAAGGACTGAAAGTACAACTGCAAAAAATGCAGGTTTGTGGGAAAATGTATAAATGGATCAGCCACTACCTTGAGAACAGAACTGCCAGGACAAAAGTACAAGGACAAACCAGCAAAATGATGTTATTGGAGCAAGGTGTCCCCCAAGGAGGAGTTCTTTCACCAACATTATTCCTAGCATATATAGTACTGGAATATGGCATTGCAGCTTGGGCAACAGCAGCTAAGTCAAACTTTAACAAAATAAGTAGAGTCCAAAATCAAGGAATGCGAATCTTAACTGGAAGCCTGAAGACAACGCCTATTAATGAACTAGAAAAGATCACTTGTTTCCAACCATTGCAGGATAGAAGAGATAGCAGAACCCAGCAACAAGCAGAAAAATTTAGAAGATTGACAGACCACCCTATGTACAACAGATTTAATGGTTTTGGAAAGGGAAGACTGAAACGTAGCAACTTTGTAGAAACTGCAAAACGAAAGATTAGGGCAGATCCTATACTTAACATATCAACAGTCAAACCCATTTACAATGCACACAAGTTTCCAGCTTGGAGACAGTAGCAACTGCCTGAGATGATAGAAAACATTCCTGATATTAAGAAAAAGAACACTCAGAATGAAACCGAAAGAAGAAAAATAACCATAAACTACATAAAAGAACATTACCCAAGCAGTAATTGGACCCATGCGTATACAGATGGATCAGCCAAAAATTCAATAGAAAATGGAGGAGGAGGAATTCTTCTAAATTTAAAAAATGGAGTGAAAAAAACACAGTCAGTGGCAACTGGAAAATTTCAAGTAACTTCAAAGCGGAGGTAGAGGCTTTGAAAACTGCAGCAGAAATGCTCTTGATGGAGGAAAATAAAGAGAAGCAAATAGCTATCTTCACAGATGCAAAGTCAGCTGTCTCAATACTGAAGAGTAAAAACAGCACAGAACTACCAGACCTAAGAGCAGCACTCCATGGTCTATGCCAGAAATCCCAAAAAGTTGTAATACAGTGGATCCCATCACATTGCAGTATACCTGGAAATGAAGAGGCTGACATACTGGCAAAAGAGGGTGGACGACTACCTCAGCCTGACACATACATTACCTATAATGAGGCAAAGAGGTTTATAAAAAGCACTTTTAGAACCAAATGGGAATCAGAGCATCCAGACCACCAGAAAGATGATGCATATTACAAACTCGACCGAAGAGAACAAGTAGCAATCTTCAGACTCCGCACAGGACATAACAGGCTGAAATACCACTTGTTCAATAAACTAAAGATAGGAGATACCGATGAATGTAATTGTGGAACTGGTAAAATGACAGCTAAACATTTGCTGCAGGAGTGCCCAATATATGCAGAACAGAGAAAAATATTTTGGCCCACACCTGCTTCATTTGAGGACAAGCTCTATGGATATATCAACAAGCTCAAGTTGACTGCAGCTTACTTTAACTACATTCAGGTTGACATTTAAAGGTGCATGAAGAAGTATTTAGATTTCATACTACAGGTATGTCGGTTACAAAAGCGTCCCAGGGACATGAAATGGAATATTGCTTGGATAGCAAATCCATTACGTGGAAAGTCCGAATCAAAAGCTCACTGTGTGGGCTTCATAAAAGGTGGAAAAAGTGTCCTAGTGGCATAAAATGGATTATTGCTTGGATAGCAAATCCATTACGTGGAAAGTCTGAATCAAAAGCTCACTATGTGGATGTCATCTGCAGACTGCATTCTTCTGGCTTCCGGAAGAACAGCCTACGGTGAACGGAAGGCCCAATAAACGGAAGTTAAGCTAAGCAGCCATGTGCAGGACGTGACGATTCCTTGGGTGAGCCCAGTACCAGAGCGCTGTGTGTCAGCTCTGCAAGTATGGAAGCCTCCTTGGATGGCGGGGAATGCCCATGGTCTGCCCCTGCCTTCCCTTGAGGGCTGACCAGGATGTCTTTGGCTGTTCTATATGGGCCAGCTGGGATGCTGGATAACACCACAACAGTGAGAGTCAAACGTCCTAAGAAACCCTTGGGAAGGTTAACCCGGTAAACAAATGCCCGCAGAAGTCGCATGTGTCGGTCTAACGGCACAAGAACGCAGCTCTGCTGTAAACAGGCACAACACAATCACGTCCGAAAAAAAAAAAAAAACTTTGGATAAACGCAGAAGAAGAAGAACGTAAAATTGCCTAGTAAACAAACAAGTAATTTCTGCGGTTGACAGGCACGTCCTGTAATGGACATGTGATTAACTACCTTCTCTATGGTAGCAGCCGCGGTAGAGCATTGGTTACACGATCGCCTACCGCCCAGGTGGTTATGTGTTCGTATCCACTCCGTGCTGCATTTATTATTTGTTTGCGGCCTCAGGGTTGCCAGATCACTGTGATTTAAAAACAAAAGCCAAGTCAAGGAGAAAAAAAGCTAATCTGGCAACCCTGTGCGGCCTGAGATTTCAGGCCGAACTAGCCTAAAATGGGTTCCCGGAAATGCCGGATTTTCCCCCCTCGTTATTTCATAACTTCAGGGCAAATGGTAAAATAAAGTTGTTATAGAAAGTAATGTTGTTAGAAAAAGAGCAGAAGAAAGACACAGGGAAATAGAAGCCTTGCCTAGCGCGAGGAAATGCAACCTAAAGACTAAATGTCGTGGCAGGGCAGAGCAGGCTCTAAGGCTGGGTCGGCAACTGATCTTGGATGGAAGCCCTGACAGGCGGACAGTTAGAGCATTGCTTTGCTGACCCGCCAGCTTCTGCAGCTTGTCTTGTTTCAGACGAATTGGTGTTGCCTTTCCTCTGGAGTAAACTAAGCAGGATGTGGGCTGGATCGTGCTGCATGCGCAACACATGGTCTCTGCAAGTCATCCCAGGCTTTGTGCTGGGTGAGATAACTCCATTTTGCAAACTATCGTCAGTCAAGACATGCGTCAGTTAATGAAGCTTTACAGTACACAGTTACGGAAAACAAAGGACCTTACGGCGACTAGCCTTCATCAGCAAACAAAAACAGAAAACCACAACATATAAACACTCGGAAGACATTACAGTGAATACATTAAGACATAATAACTGAATGAGAAGAATAGAACGATGACAAAATTAAAAACAGTGCAACGTCTTTTGTTTTCCATAACTGTGTCCTGTAAAGCTGCGTTACTTCATGTCATTTTATATTGTTTACATTTCCACAGCTTTACCGAAGTTCCATTAATTTTATTCGTACAAAAATATGTGGACCTCGAGCTACATCCAATATAGGGTAATGTCATCATGTCAGTGGTGCTTAGAACTTTGCTTGTTTTCCCAGTATAGTGTTTATTTTCTCGTTCGTCAAATACGGTTTTGTTTTGGGCGTATTTGCGTTGTGAGGGTACACTCCTTTTCCTGGTGCGAGGAAATGCAACCTAAAACTAAATGTAATGGCAGGGCAGACCTGGCCCCAGGCCTTCTTCGGCAACTGGTATAGGATCGAAGCTGCAACAGGTGGGCAGCTAGAGCATTGCTTTTCTCATTCGGCAGCTTCTGCTGCTTGTCTTGTTCCAGGTATATTGGAGTTGCCTTTCTTCTGGAGTAAACTAGGCAGGCCGAGAGAGGGATCATGCTGCATGGGAAACTCTTGGTCTCTCAAAGTCAGCCCAGGCTTTGTGCTATGATGAGGTATAACTCCATCCCCGATCTTACCGTTATGGATTGTAGTTGTTATGTATTTTTTGAAGCACAGTGTAACAAACTATTGTCTGTCAAGACGGTCAGGTGCCAGTGAGTGAATGATTTATGTTGTGGCTACGTCCGACGTCTTCCCGCCATTCGTTGACCGCCCCTTCTCTACGCGTTGATTTCTGGGACTCGGACACGAACGACCTTGTGATGGAGATTAGAAATATTACCTCCAATAATTGTCTTTAGAACATTCATTCCAATAGTAGTCTTAAGAAAAGTATCTTCAATTATTGTCTATAGAACATTCATTCCAATATCGGTATTTAGAATAATACTTCCAATAATTGTCTTTAGAACAATAATTCCAAAAGCTATGATTAGAATATTACATCCAACAACTCGACGTTCAGAGGAAAGGCGAGACGGACATATAATCAGATTGCTACTGGAACTATTAGTGTTGGAACTCTTCGCTGGTTGCTGAGGATGGGGACGGAGCGCTTATGGGAATGTCCCGAATGCTGTGATGTCGGTTCCTAGATCAATCAATCAATCAATCAATCCAACACGTGCCTTTAGAACATTAATTCCAGTAGTAGTCTTCAGAACATTACCTCCAATACTTGTATTAAAACATTTTTCCAAGATTATTCTCTACAACATTACCTGGTTGGTAAAATATTATCTGTAGTAGTAATTTTTAGAGCGTGGCACCTTGCCGTCTTTACAGACACAAGTATGTGGATTGGAACTAGAGCTAGAATTCCATCGCACAATGCCCGGGGCATGGATCCAGAGAACATGTGTTGCCCATGCAGCATGATCCCTCTCTCGGTCTTGCCTTGTTTTCTCCAAAAGAAAGGATAACCAGTACGTCTGGAACAAGGTAGGCTGCAGATGCTGGCAGCTCAGCGTCAAACCTCCAAGAGCTCCCCCGATGTGTCTCCACCTTGCCGCGGTGGGGGAGCTTGTGTGTCCCTCTGACCCCATGTGCTTGCCGATGGGTGAAAACTACATATCGGACAGCTTATGGGATAGGGGCCAGACTAAGAGAGACACAACCTGCTGCTCTGCGGGTTAGACTGAGGTGAGGATAACAGTCAGAAGTTTAAATCAGGCGCATGAAGTTCTTGGTCCGGACAAAACACTTAAGGCTCCCTGTCGAGGGCTGTGGCTGAACGCCTCTAAGCCACAAACCCTCGGATCTGAGAGCCGGCCAATACCCTCCTACCGAAAAATAGAGGCCGTGATACTGAGCAAGCTACATGCTCAGGTCTGATACAAGTTCGAAGGCTCTCAGCTGGGGGATATGAGAGATCCCCGGATGAGAGGGCCAGGCCGTTTCTCGTTCACTGCTGCACGAAGGTAAGGTGCTGAGCCGGCAGCACATGTAGTCTACCTTGTGAGCGAGTACAAAAAGTCAGAAAAGTGCCCGAGTCGAAGGAAATGGTTACGAAAACTGTCTGTATCTAACTCATAGAGAGTGTAGACAAAAGTGGAAGAACGTCTCAATGACGCGAAATGGGACGCACGGCGAGCGAACCTATTGCGTTGTCCGAAGTCAAAAATAAAAGCTTACCGAGTGGATGTCGCTCGCAGTCTGACCGCTCCTGGTGTGTGCTTGAGCGATCAGTGGCAAGCGAGACCCCCAACACATGGTAGTGAGGAACTAAAGCTGCCATGAGCAGGACGTGGCAACTCCTCGGGTGTGCCCAGTCTCAGAGCAATATGTGCCGGCTCTGCAATTATGGAAGCCTCCTTGGATAGCGAGGGAATGCCCATGATCTGCCCCTGCCTTCCCTTGAGGGCCGACCGCGATGTCGTTGATCGTTCTATCTTGACCAGCTGAGATGTTGGCGACATCACAACAGTCTAACGTGCCTCGAAACCAGAGGAAGGCTAACCTCATTAAAAAATGCCCGCCGGAAGTCGGAAGTGTCGTCCTACGGGTGGCAAACTAAAAATTGACACTACGCAATTACGTCCGAGTGAAATGTCTCGTCCGAATGTCTCTCGTGCTAGGAACAGCTCTGACTACCTAGTTTCCGAATGCCGCTCTTGCTCGGAACAGCTCTGACTAGGTAGTTTTCCGAATGTCTGTCGTGCCTGGAACAGCTCTGACGGGCGCAACGACAAGCACATGACTGAAAACTCGCTGAGTGGATACCGTCTGCAAACTTGTCTGGTTTGTGCAGGAATGGCCCGGGGCAAACGAAATGACCAATATATAGAAGTGAGGATTTAAAGCAGCCATGAGCAGGACGTGACGATTTCCCTCGGTGAGCCCAGAATCAGGGCGCTATGTGTCGGCCCTGCAACTATGGAAGCAACCTTGGATGGCGGAAAATGCTATGGACTGTCCCTGCTTTCCTTTGAGGGATGACCGTTGTCTTCGACCGTTCAACCTTGGCCAGCTGGGCTGTAGATGGCACCACAAAAGTGAGAGTCTCCCAGGAATGCTACCTGGTCAAAAAAGCACGCTGTAGCCGGATGTGTTGGCCTACGGGTTTCGGCCCAAGGGCGCATAACTGACACACCGCAATCACATCTGAAAAAACACTCCGGATGAACGAAAAGAAGAAGAAGAAACCCCCAAGAGGAGAAGGTGGGTAGCGGCCAGGCCCTCACATCTGGGGGATTTGACTAAGAGGCGTTCAGCCATATCCCTCAGCTGAGTGCCTCAAAACATGTGTCTAGACCTGTATGCGCGTGTACTTCTGTCAATCTCTCTCCTGACCAAGTGTCTGGACATATATAAGCGTGTACTACTGTCAAACTCCCCTACCAAGCCCTCATATGGTCACCAGTAGGGAAAAGAAAACGGGGAAGACCAAGAGAGACCCTGCGTAGAACCATCATCAGAGAAGGCTCATTCAACGGCCAAGTGAACATCCAAGATCTACAACAGGTAGCAGCGAACCGCCAGACATAGAGAGCCATGACTTCTGCCCTATGCGCCGACTTAGGCTCAAGCGGAAAGACTAACTAACTAACTGTCAAACTCCCCGTCTGACACTATCTTCAGAGCGGATCCCGCGACCAGCGAGATTCTCCCCACAGGAGATATTGCTCGTCTATGTTGCGGACAAATCTCCACTGAAGACTCGGCGTGACTGAATAAGTAAAGAAATGATAATAGTAATCTTTAGAATATTGTCTGAAATAGTGGCCGTTAGAATGTTACCCCCAATAATAGCATTTTCTTTTTTCTGCAATGGATATTAACTTTATCAGGGGCTCAATTTGTTTGTTTTTATGAAAACGTTTATTTCGTACTGAAGAGTGTGTATTTACAAGGTGCGTTGTGTGTTTTTGTCCCTTTGCGAATTCAACGTACACATTCATATACAAGTGATAATATTACATCCATGGCGAAATTACCTTCACACATTACTTGATGATGATGATGGAGTTAACAGCTGCTCTCATACATACTAAAAGCAGGTCCGCACGGCAGAATGGATAAGAACGGTGTTCTTAAACATCTGGAGTGCTGAAGCCGAGGTTAGCGGTTCAACCCCTACACCGGACAGCTAGACTAAAATGTTGACCTATCGTCCTTGTCTTGGGGACGTTAATTACAAGTACCTCTGAAGTCGGAGTGAATTAGGCTGATGGCAAGGAACACTGTCAATTTGGAAAGCTAACCCACGAGCAAAATTCAGTCCATCACTATTGTAAAAATAGTGTGTATGGACTACGCTTGAGTTCAAAGCGAGCGAGCGCAAAAAAAAAAAAAAAAAAAAAAAAAAAAAAATTACATACTAAAATCTTTCAATAGAAATTCTTCCATACTCCAAGTATTCTCACTCACACTTTGTTTTATTTGAACATTTTTAACTGTGTCACTATATCTTTTATAAACCAAGTATTCTCAGTCACTTTTGCTTTCTGAAAATGGTACATCTTGGTTGTACCTATAAAATGTTCCCTACATTAACCATCGAAACAAGAATAAACTTTTACAAAGTAATTTTATAATATTATACTGAATAGTATTCTTTAGAACAGGGGTGGCCAATCTTTTCAGCAGGCGGGCCAAATTTCAGAAATAATATTTCCTGCCGGGCCACTCACCTAAGTTTTTTTTTTTTTTTTGGTTAATTAAATTAAGCAAGCAAGCGTGCTACAGCCTCGACCACATCGTCGCTTCCCACTTCGCAGGCCTCAACATGACTCTCGGCGGGCCGCATGCGGCCCGCGGGCCTCGTGTTGGCCACCCCTGCTTTAGAATATATCCTGGAAATATGGTTTATGAGGAAATTGCATAGAGTACTATTGACAGACAGAAAAAGCAACGACTAAGTCCTACAAGAAACACATGAAAACCGTAAACTAGTTAGAGAAATAAGACGAAGACAGTCACAATGTTTTGATCACGTTATGAGAAGAAATGAATTGGAGTACTTGATGACAAGGGGCAAGATCGAGTGGAAAAGAACAAAAGGAGGGCAGAGAAGTAAATACCTGGATGGCTTAGCCACGTTGTATGATCGAGACAAAAACACCGAACTAATCCACGTCTCTGGTGATCGAGTGAGATGGCAGAACATGACCGCCCACGTTTACCGGCATGGCACATGATGATGACCTGCACAGATGGACAAACAACACAAACACACAGATTACACCGTACCCAAAAATCATCCCTCTATTGGCCTCTACAAATGGCGTATGCGATTCTAAGAGTTAACACACCACCCTCCTCCTTCTCCTCCGCCTTTTCCCCTGTACCTAATCCCTTCTCCTCCTTCAAACATTATCTTTAAGTGAGAATGGCAAGGAACATTTACGTTACCTTAAGGCCTGTCCTCCCCATAAAAGCTGAGATCGTGGGTGGCAGGCTGCCTCGCGCCAAACTTTATTGTAAAAATGATGCGAGATATGATTCAAGTATGAAACGAACGCTTAAATTTGAAAAGACAGGCTCATTTAACGGATGATGATGATTATTGTTGTAATTAGAATCTTAACATTCCCATCAGTGTACAATTAGTGACTGCAGGCATTCTGATGGGAAGATTGCGCGAATGAAAGAGATGACGTCTGCCGGTTTCCTGACGTCTGCTTATGGGTGGCAGGGCGATGTAATTTGCTTGGCTGTCATGTCGAAGCGGTACAGGTATGAGCGCACGGATTGCTAAACAGCAACGAGTTTGGCTTAAGTGGCTATGTTACCTTTAGGAGGAGAAAAGGGGGAGAGAGGTTTGATGAGAAAAATTGCTTTCTACTCTTTGAGTTGAAAAAATAGGTACGGTGTCTGACTTTTCCCTGGGGCAGGAGAGGCGGTGAGTAAGAGTGACGAACACTTAACTTCCCTTTCACTTAGCTATTATATTACAAATGGACATATCTAGGCAAACCTTCTGGCCTAGAGAAACATAAACTCCGCGGACCACCAAGTGAACTAAAAAAGACATTTAAATTCATACAAGAAATAACATTGCAGTTTTAGACAAATGTCAAGCGAACGAAAGAAGCGCCAGAATATTACAAAAACATAACGGACTTTTATACACGCCCCAAGGCATATTGGACGTTTAATGCTAAGCCTATACATGGTGTATTTTTAATGACTGTCCAGTGTTTGAAAATATTGCCGGTCCAAGTTTTCTATTTACCTATTATCTTGCATGGATATTACAGAGGGTGAATACAAAACCTGGACTGGCAATATTTTCAAACACTGCAGTCATTAAAAATACACCCTATATTTTATAGACCAGTGGTTCTCAACCTTTTTTGGCCCGTGTCCCCTTTCACCATATTTTCAGAACGTCACCCCCCCCCCCTCGTTTCGCATTTCCTACCTAAAAATTTGGCCCGTGCCCCCCATCACCATATTTTCAGAACGTCATTCCCTTCTTTCATATTTACTACCTAAAAATCCTGCCCCGCCCCTACACGGTATACGTAATAATGGAAGCTAACTTTAATAGCACATGCTAAAACAAGTCTAGACGTCCACATAAAACATGATTTGTGGGTCTACTTACTTTATAAATTGAATTTTAGAAGGGCGAGACGTACAGAACCGTACAGTATGAAGGGAAAATCAATATCAAGTAATCGGTTCTTGTATTAACGCGATTTTGAAATAATCTTAATCCCCCCCCCCCCCCTGGAAACCCTAAAATTCCCCACCGGTTGAGAACCACTGTTATAGACCAATCAGCGCGCGGTAGGTGATGTGGTCAGTACAACACAGGTCGCTTTTACTTCCAAAGACTTTTCTGTTACCAATTTTAGTTTAGGTCGACTTGGGGACCCAGATCAATGTTAAAACGTCCGCTCGGATGGGATTAGAACCTCATGATCACTAGGGGGTCGGGGGAGTCTAGTCACTTCACTGTGTTATATTAAGGAGGTCAGGCGGGAGTCTAGTCACTTCACTGAGTTATATTAAGCCGCTTTGTCGAGCGTTGGTTTGTCGAGACTTCTGTCTGTTCCACTTTTCACATGGAGCAATGAGGAGCATTCGTGTGGTATTCACTGGTACAGGAACGGAGCATAATGGGGCGACCCTTTGCCTTGAAGTTGGAAGCGCGACTAACTAACGACTAACTAACTAAGCCACAATTATTTGTAACAGTAACATTTCTGTTTCAGATTGTTATTTTACCCCGTTTTTGAAAACTAATATCTTGTATAACCCTTTTGGATTGGTTGGTTAATTATGAGCCGCGTGAAAGCGTTAACTCTTAACTCTTTAATAAGTTGGATTGTAAACTCGTAACTTGGCGATGTTAACTCTTATCTGCAGTGACATTGTTAACTTTTAATTGCATTGGCATTGTTAACTCTAAATATCATTGACATTGTTAACTCTTAACTGCATAGCCATTGTTAACTGTTAACTGCAATGACATTATTAAACCTTAATTGTACTAGCGTTTTTAGCTCGTAACTGCATTGACATTGTTAACTCTTAACTACATTGACATTGTTAACCCCTAACTGCTTTGAAATTGTTAACTCTCAACTGCATTGTTATTGCTAACTCTTAATTGCATTGACATTAGTAAAGCCTAATTGCATTGGCATTGTTAACTCTTAACTGTATTAGAATAGCGTTGTTAACTCTTAACTGCATTGACACTGTTGACTCTTACCTGCATTGATATTGCTAACAC
>OY992885.1:103124364-103214364 GCA_963921405.1 Cepaea hortensis | reverse complement strand
CTCCACTGTGATGTAATGCAGCAAGTGGTTCAAACACCATCCCATGCGTTCCTCTTTTTGGTAGTTGGTCAACATCCGTGGTACACACTGTTAATATACCTTCCGATATTGCAGTTTCTTACGAACGACCTTTTGAACTGTCCCAATTGACACATCAAATTCTTTCGCTAGCGACCGTATACTTTGACAACGGTTCATCTTTACTGCTGCACCAATTTTAGGGATGGTTTTTTATATTGCAAAAATATGTGCTTGACCCGGCTGTTGAAGATCTGTCGTGAACTGACGTCCTTTCCGAAACATTCGTGCCTATCTGTCATGTTGTCATCGACACACATTTGTTACCGTACGTTGCCTGCATTCTTCGATGAATGTCCATTGATCGACATCCTTCAAATGAAAGAAACTGAATCACCGCTCTTTGAGCTTCTTTGGACGGATTTTGGATCAACCCGGCCATTTCCTCAGCGGTCAGAAACAGAACCTATGCATCATGGGCAGATAAGCACTTGCTCTTTTATTCATTGGCCAGTACTTATCACATGACTATGGCATGATCATGTTCAACGTACGCAATTACGCGCGGTGGGGCACGAACGGATTTCAAATGAACGCCCCTTGTAGACTGGAATTTAAAATACCGTAGCAATACTGAAACAAAACACCAGCTGAAAACCAAAGGGAGATAACAGTTATGAATCAAACATAAAACTCTACGTTCTGAAAGAGTTAACTCCCAACAATCTAATTTCTCTCTCTCTCTCTCTCTCTCTCTCTCTCTCTCTCTCTCTCTCTCTCTCTCTCCCCCCCCCTGTTTCTCTAAATCGCTCTCTCCACACCCCCTCCCCCCGACGGCAAAATTGAGTAGCAAATGTGAATGTAATTCTTAGTTAATCATTTTATAATTTTTGAAATCTCCCCTGCCATCGCCTACCAGGAAGCCTACAGATAAACAGTTCCCGACATTTTACTCAGACCCTCTTTATATGCCACCCCACTCGTCTGCGGCTGTAGTATTTGTTTATCTTTATGTTATTCCCCTCTCCCTCTCCAGCTCTTTCTCTCTACTTCTGTATAGTTCAGGAACAGTCTCGAATTTAGCAGACGTCTTTGACGTATACTAAATCGCCTGGCATGGCCACCCATGCAGCAATTTTTTCTCCTTGACGAATCCATTTTCAATTCGTCTGCGGTTCGTGTGCGTTTTAAGGCTTAAGATCTTGTCATTTGGTGGGAAATTAATTCTTTACTTTCTAATTCTTCCAATTTGGTCTAATTTAATGTGGTTAATTTATCTTTTTTTTTTTTTGTGCATCATCTTTTCCCCCCATTTCACTTGATCCATTCAGATAAGTTAAAATAATAATGTTAAATTTAACTGTAATGTGGAACCGCGGGAGGTTTAAAGAGACAAAGTTCGGTTTATTTTTTGGACCCAACAAATTGGTTAAATAATTATTAGAAGGATGACAGGATGAGTGGAAATGTATTGGCGCGATAAGGTATTTTGTTTTAAATGCAAGAAGCACTATTTCGTCCACGGTTTTGGGTTGTAATTGGGGATACAGAATGCTACACAGTGACAGATGTTCTTTCTTTGCCACCACCACCACCACCACCACCACCACACTATCATCATCATCATCATCATCATCATCATCATCATCATCATCATCATCATCATCATCATCATCATCATCATCATCATCATCATCATCATCATCATCATCATCATCACCATTAGCACCATCATCATCGTCATCACTATCATCATCATCATGACATCACCATCATCACCATCAGCACCATCATCACTATCATCAACACCAGCATCATCTTGACCACTATCATCACCATCACCATTATCACCATTATCATTATCATCATTACCACCACTACCATGACTATCATCATTTCATCATCATCATCATCATCATCATCATCATCATCATCATCATCATCATCATCATCATCATCATCATCATCATCATCATCATCATCATCATCATCATCATCATCATCATCATCATCATCATCATCACCTTCATCATCATCATCATCATCATCATCATCATCATCATCATCATCATCATCATCATCATCATCATCATCATCATCATCACCACTATCATCATTTCATCATCATCATCATGTGCTCTGCCAACTGGCGTAGGTGTACACTCATCTTAACAGAGCTAGTCCCTTTTTGTTCTTGTTAAATTGTATTGACGGTATCCTTGCATATCTTAAGTTCTCCCAACATCATTTCTCTTGGTCAGCGTCTACTGCTTCCCCCACTGCTCTGTCCAGTAGTCGCTATGCTTTCTAATGCCTCTCTTCCCATCACATGAAGAAAAAAATGCCATCTGCTCTTTCAGTTAATTGTATAATGTTGTAATTTCATTATCCTCTTCCCGGCAATCGTTGTTAGTTACTCAGTTGAAGGTATTCGCAACATTCGTCTCAGGAACACGTCTCCAATGCCTTCAATCTCTTCTTAATGTGTTCATCCACGTTCCACGAGTGACTGCTATACGGAAAGCTGTGTCCTATATAATATTCCAGTATTACCTTTTTCGGCTCTGTGGCAAAGAGGTTACTGACCTAAATCATAATCCCGCATACCGCGGGACACAGCTGCGGGCGATTTGGAAGCAGATGGCCTTGCTTTTTTTCCATACAAAGGTACGGGTGCCGGTCGTTCAGAAATCAGTGGCAAACTACTTGACGTAAGGTTGACTGCCACGTCCTGTAAAGGATATGCAATAAACTGACTCCCTTTTTAAGCTTCGGTGATAGTGACTTACTGCATACGATGTTTTTCATTTTGAGAAATGCAGCGTTTGCTTGACAGTTAGTTAGTCGCGGTTCCAACTTCATAGCAAAGGGCCACCACAATAATGCTCCGTTCCCGTGCCAGTGAATATCAAATAAAATGGTCCTCACTGCGCCATATGAAAAGTGGACAACCAGCAGTATCGACAAACCAATAGCACGCACAAGTAAGTACATGCATAAGGCCCCTGACAGAATGCCAACACAACAGTCCGCCACGAAAATTACCGTTCATCATCGATGGAAGCGGCAGTCACTAGAAAAGCAGCAGCTTCACACACATTACTGCAATAAAGCAATACTAGCTAGTTCAACAACCGGCAACCGCCATTTTCTGAACATGCAGTTCACAACACCAACAACCGCGGGCAGATGTAAAAGCACTCCATACGAAAACCACAGCTCATAGTTGTGGATTCATGTGGATGATAGACCTGACCAATGAAGACACTTTTTAGAGTGTCTAGTTGGTCATGCGTCGAAGTACAAATGTTCCTGTAGCGAAGCGCTGACGTCAATTTGTGGTGACAGGTTCGAATCCTGGTCGGTAACTATAGCTGTCAATGTTTATCTTGTCTAGTGTGTCCTCTGTTCTCTCATTCTTACCCCTACTTCTATGAGCGCCCAACAATACCTGTGTATTTATTTATGATTGTCTTGATGGCCTCAGATGGTTCCCCAGTTGATATTTGCCTAGGATATAACTTACCTTTGAGAGATATTTGCCTAGGATGCAAATTACCTTTGAGAGATATTTGCCTAGGATACAACTTACCTTTGATATTTGAATAGGATACAACTTACCTTCGATATTTGAATAGGATACAACTTACCTTTGATACTTGCCTAGGATACAACTTACCTTTGATATTTGCCTAGGATACAACTTACCTTTGATATTTGCCTAGGATACAAATTACCTTTGATATTTGCCTATGACACAAATTACCTTTGATATTTGCCCAGGATACAACTTACCTTTGATGTTTGCCAAGGATACAACTTACCTTTGATGTTTGCCAAGGATACAACTTACCTTTGAGAGATATTTACCTAGGATATAACTTACCTTTGAGAGATCACGTTACGCTGATAATAACGTGACCGCGGTCGCACAAGGGAGTTCGATGCCAGCTCTCGACGTTAGACACGGAAATGAAAGACTGCCCACTTATTCGCCCGTGCAGTAAAGTCTATACAAGTGCGATGGTCACAACACATCACATACCGACAGCATATTCTTGCCACGGGACTCGTTTTTTTTTTATGGATCCAGTAGAAACGCGAAATCCCGCAATCCTTAGCCAGCTACGAAGAAATGCGACAAGAAACACACACGATATCCAGACAAACAGAGCCCTGCCGTTGAAGTCTTGCAGTATTGTAGAGAGCACAGATACCAGAAGTCATTGGTGCAGTTTGGTTATTCACCAATCAGTCTACGAGTTTGCTGCCATGGCTCTGCAACACTTTCTGTCTCTCGCCTTGATTGTAAGTTGAAAGATTTGCTTTCGTCCGTTTCTAGATGTTGTCTTTCCAGTTGCTTGCAACGTTTATCACCTAATAGTAGTAGCACTAGTGTCAGAATGTTGGGAAATAGAGACAGGACATAGAGAGGACATGGGACATAATAGAGACAGTGTAACAGTGTTGGTACATCTTATAGCAGAGACAATACACTGGCTGGAGTTTCCAATTGTTTATTTAGTCAAATACATCGTAGAATATCAAATGACCATTGATCATACAAAATAGGTGTTGTTGGCTTCAAACTCCGATGGTAACTGTCTATATCTAACCCCGCGTCACAGCTTGAGCGTCCCTAGTTACCTTTCAACTGGATGCTCAACCGTGCCTAGTCTTTTGCACACCACCTATTAACCCACTAACAGAGATGGTGCTCTGTTATAACAGGACATAGGCAGGGAGACAGTAATGTCAGCAACAGGACATCTACAGGACTAGAGAGATATGATAAACAGGACATAGATAAGGACTAGAGAGATGTCATAAGACAGGACATCTACAGGACAATATAGATATTAGAGACAGGGCAGGGACACTGAGATGTCAGAGACAGGACATAGACAGGACACGACCCAGTTATAAAAGGGGACAGAAGTCTACGGGACTCTGTTGACTAACACGGGCGGACAGCAAGACGACGTGACTGCTGAGACAGCACGGGTATCTCGAGAAAAGCGGGGTCCAGTACCACGCGACCGACCGGTCAGCGTGAGGAAAGGACAGACGGAGACTCGACTGCTTAGGGGAAGGATGTTTGTGTTTCTGGAGCGAGTGTATAAGATTTGCAGGAACACTAGCTGGCTTTGCCATATTTGACGTTAGCTAGTATCTGAGTGCAGGGCTGTGTGTGTGTGATTGCTCGAGTGCTATTATTGTTTGTTAGTAGCACTATGTATATGATGATTTAACCTCCTTGTGTGTACATTGTAACGCTAATCAGGTTCTCCACAATAAATAATAACTGCCACGTGTACGACTGATACTTGTTCTTGAGTGCATGTTAAGAGTTTAAGAATGCCTGCGTATGTGAGACGCTGACAACTAGTAGTAGTAGTAGTAGTAGTAGTAGTAGTAGTAGTAGTAGTAGTAGTAGTAGTAGTAGTAGTAGTAGTAGTAGTAGTAGTGGTAGCGGCAGCGGCAGCGGCAGCAGCAGTAGCAGAGCAGTAGCAATAGCAGTAGCAGTAGCAGTAGTAGTAGTCGAGAAAAGAGAAGAAGGTGGGAAGTGAAATATAGAAAAAGAAAGAAAGAAAGAAAGAAGAAGAAGAAGAAGAAGAATAAACTTTATGAGTGAGGGTTAAAATCAATATGTTCATCATCATAGCAACACTATTGAATATGATCAGTGCATTCATTCTACAGATTACACTTGTCTCAATCTATTCAGACACAAAATCTCAACGCAGATGTCCCGCTGAACACAACTTATATAATAAATCGGGATAATATAAACAACATCAAAATAGTTACAGGTAATGTGGACAAATCTAAATAATATAAACAACATTAAAATAGCTACAGTTGATGTGGACCATATAAGAGAAAAATAAACACTGTAAAAGATAATTCAAAAATATAAGGCAGGAGAGGAATTGCAATATAGTTTACAAAATATGGTTGTACATTTATACGAAACATCTGCTAACTGATTGCAGTGCGTAGGGATAATAAATAGCCACATGTGACTTCCCATTTGGAGAGAAGGACGCTATATCGCCATACTAGGGTCATCGTGTTATTTGTTTTGTTTTGTGGTATCTTCCGTAATTTTAATGCTCAGTGAATGGACATATACAGTATAATACTTGGTCAGTCGATTGTGCACCGTGTTTGATGCAAACCTACTTTTTGTTTTATACTCTATCAGTTAGGGGACTAGAAACCCCGTTCATTTTGTGAAGATCATCGTTCATAATTAATTATGTATTTTGTGAAGATCATCGTTCATAATTAATTATGTATTTAAGAAAGCCACCAGTCTCATTGAACATATAGTGGTATAGTGGTGTATTCTTAATGACTGCGGTGTTTGAAAATATTGCCTGTCCAAGTTTTGTATTCACCCTCTGTAAAGTTCACGCAACGTAATAGGTAAATACATAACTTGGACCGGCAATATTTTCAAACACCAAATAGTCATGAAATATACGCCCAATATATTTTTTATAGACAAACCAGCACTTGGTGAGTGATGTACGCAGTGCAATGCCAGTCGCTTTTCGGTCTTAATGCGGATTCGAACCCATGAACATCGGGTCTCCAGTCGAGAGTCCAGCCGCTAGCACTGGCGCGGCTCCCTCAGTTCTGTACATTCTCTAAAACACCCATTTCTGTCAAACTGACTCCCGCCCGTCAGTGCTATTGTTCATATCTCATCCTGAATATCATTAGGAGTTAAAGTTAGTTGCATATCCTTTACAGTAGGTAGGTGTCTAGTAGCTGCCTTCTTATACACCTGCCTGCCACTCTCTACCTATCTAACTTCTTGCCTACCTATGTATCCACCTACCTACCTACCTACCTACCATGAGGCATCTCCGTGGCGAAGTGGTCAAGCCGTCTGACTCGGGCTCCGAAGGTTGTGGGTTCGATTCCGGGCCGCGTACTTCGGTTCACGAGTGCATTTTATCGGAGACTCCTGGGGGTCATCGCTGGGGTTATGGAGTTCGTGCTTTGTGCGACGCTTTCCGCGCTGCGAAAAGAGAATGGGCCTTATGGGTTTTAAAAAAACCTCCCGGTGCAATGAAGTCGACCCTGTCGACTTTTAAACGACTTTTTATATCCACCTACCTACCTACCTACCTACCTACCTACCTACCTACCTACCTACCTACCTACCTACCTACCTTAATATGCATTGTTTATGTCTACAATATTCATTTGACAATGTTTTCCCCTATGTGAATGTATTATGCACTATTGATGAACGAAAGATGAGTGATTCGAAGGGCCGAATGTAAGACGGGCCTGCGTGCCCAATTTGTTACTCTTTGAAAATAAACTTCGTTCGTTCGTTCGTTCCTACCTACCTACCTACCAACATACCTACCTACCAACCCACCCACCTACCTACCTACCTACCTACCTATTTAATATACCTACCTACCTTTCCACGTATATAACCTACCTACCTACATAACCGACTTACCTATATAACCTACCTACCTACCTACCTATCTACCTACCAGCGAGCATCCGGTTTCCGGTTACGAACGGACGTATTTTTACAAGCTCTCTCAATTTTTTAATAATTTATCAAGTTTTACCTATTTAAGTCGAGATGCTGTGTATATCATTGTGTTCGTTCTAAAACTGGATCTAATAACAATTAATATCTTAAGTTTATGTGACTGTTTATTTAGTGAAATGTGGATTTCTTTGTGAAATGGACGGTAAGAGCATTCAATTTTGAAATCTACCAATTATCGATTAACGACAACGTGTGATTAAACCATGCGTGACTAGTGCGTGGTATTTTGCCAAGCACACAATATCCATTTCAAGTGATAGGTCACATGACTTCAAATTGTCCGTGGCGCGCCTATACTTCAACGAGTTCGCTGCATTCTTCAAGCGGGTTTGATAACATGATGCAGTAACGTCATCGATAGGAGAGGCCTCTCTGGAGGTGACTGGTGTTAAAACAAGATCCGGTTTACGGTCGGCCGTGAATAAAACACACATTAAACAAAGAGAAGGCGGTGAAGACCAAGCTAGCCAGGTGTGTGAACCCAGTCGGCCGAGCCGTCCAACACACCAACTCTGGCCAATGTGTTACAGTATCCTTTAACAATACACTCCATTATGAGGCATTTCGAACGTGCCTCATTAACTATTACAAGCCTGAACTAATTCAACACAGACAAGATAGGAGCGGGGCCTACGTGGAAGACCTGATTACGACGTCAGTCCTTACAATAAGCTTGTATCATTCGAAGAACAAATTATTAGCTCAAGGCAGCGTTGAAAACATTAAATCTTGGCTAAATTTAGACTTTGTCGAGCTGGAAAACTCAATACATGCATTCATGAGTAGAGACATATCAAAGACACAAGATATCATCAACATGCTCGTCTCGAGTGAGGAACCAGAATCTACACAGCCCACAACTACAGATGTGGACATCACAGCAGACAATGTTTCTCAACTAACACATACAATGAGTGAACAGGACAATACCATCAACACGAGGCCAGCTACCCCACCAATGCTCTTGGTCATTGAATATCCAATGAATCACCTCCAAAACAACGTAGAGACCAACGTAAGAGTAGCAGATGAATTACCAGCCTTAGATAATACGCCAACTATCAATGGACAATCGTGCGATTGTCATAGGCGCATTGAGGTAATAGAACAATCCTTAAAGGCGTTCATTGTTACTGTTATAGAGAACATTGAAGCTAATAGCAAGACCAGCAGTGACTACACTGCTCTCAAAGCAGAAATTACGCTTTTGAGAGAGGAAAATCTGTTGCTAAGAAAAACAATAGAAACTTTACAGCATGAGTCCACTACCAACCCAACTGAACAAGCGTGTAATTCCCAAGCAGCTGTATCAACTTCGGAGAATCTAGAATCCCAGTTTCACCTGAAACAAATAACTAAATAAGACACGAAACAACCTCAACGTGCAGAGGAAGATAAAACGCTACAAGCAGTCTATCCCATTGGTGTAAAAATAAGCAAAAGATTCGAAGTGCTTCAAGAAAATTCATCAGAAAACGTACAATGCTATAGTGCACCGCCAACAGACAACACACGCCTCCAGGAAACACAGGGAGAGTCGCACGGAGACGTACAGACTGCTGCTAAATGGGAGAAACAACGGGCAAGGCGTACTGGCAACCAAAATTTGCAGACAGCACGAGCCGACTGTGCACTCATTATAATAGGCGACTCTCTAATGAAAGGTCTATACAGTGACCAGATGGCCACTTCAGACAAAGACATTGTTGCCATAATCCCATTGCCTGGGGCTGGTGTTGACCGGCTATCAGACAAGATTAGTAGGCTGGTTGTAAATCGTAACGTTACAAAGGCAAGCGTTCATATTGGTATTAATGATACCATGAACAACCAGCAAATCACATCATCTCAACTGCTGGCACTCTTGAACGGGTTACGTCACACTTGTCCAAACTCGTCTATATTCTTCTCCTCCATCATATCACCGAGTTATGGATTCCAGCGTCGTCTAGCTGACATAAATAACAACATACTGCAGAAGTTTTGTTCTCACAACAACATACAGTTCATCGACAACACACCGGTGTTTACTTCACAGTCTGGAGCATCTAAAAAGCGACTTTATAAAGATCAAGTACATTTGTCTACATTGGGCGCCAGCTTGCTCGCCAAAAATATCAAATACCAAGAACGGACACAACCTACATCCAATACTGGATCGCGTAGGATACTTCTAGTTACTCCACCTCAAGCTCAAACCAGACGACATACTCCCGCCACATCAAGTACCAATAGGCCAGAAGAGCGCAGACCACTCAGAACCACGGAACCTGACATCCAAGCCAGACGGAACATTTCCACCACACCAAATCAATACAATATGCCCTATTTCACACAGGAGGGGGATAATTATGAAGATACATTCCCTCTTCTCCACAGCAAGAAACAATCTAGCAGTAACAACAATGTGCCACAGCAACCTCCTGTTAGCCACGAATCAGAGCCTGTAGTTGGAAGTCGTTACACACCCGTGAGAAATCAACAGTATCCATTCCATTGTAACCCAGAGTTGTTATACCTCACACGTTTTAGCCCAGCGTCACTTCGCCAGGCACTTATGATGTCGCTGTACCAAGGACCAACACAGCCTGGTATTTACTAGCAATTCAGCACAAATCAACACCTGATCTCGATACAAGAAAGAGCATCTCCTAGAACGTTTATGTGCATACTTGGTTATTGCTTTCTATAGCAACGTATTAGATTTACTGACTATAAACATTGACTCGTATTGACGTCACAGGCGTACTTAGTTAGATATCTTTTATAATACTTCTTATTGTGTTTATAACTTTGAGTGAGGGGGTCTTCACTGATTATCCTTACTGATCTTTATACGTATTTTGTGTGTGTGTGTGCGTGTATATTAACAGAGATATTACTGTTTCTCTTTACTTTAGAGTAGTGTTTCTCAACGTGGGGCCCACGCCCCACAGGGGGGCAATTCGATTGTTGAGGGGGGCAATTCGAAAATGGAACAAATCGGCTGGATATAACAAAACGGGGAGACTTGAGACTGAAGTTAACTAAATTGGAACCTGACATAAAATCTCTTTGCAGCAAGCATCAAGCGCAAGGATCTCACTAAATTTAAATAATTACTAATAATTAAAATAATATAGAAAAATCTTTCATTAAAATTATTTTGTACTTGAATTTCAGTTCTCCATTATATGTTTTGAAAATTTACTTACTAGTTTGCTCAATAATTTCCTAATGATTTCTTCCTAAAACCTATCGGTCCTTTGGTTATGATCGGATGCATTTGCTGCTCTCTCTCTCTCTCTCTCCCCCCCCCGCAGTAGGGCGCCTGGTCTGGTCTGGGCCGAGATGATCAAATAAAAACCCATCAGATATCTTCACCTTAGATGTGGGCCTAGTGGAACACTGTGGGCAATAGCTCACAGTGAGACTAAGGGTTCACACAAAAAAGGGGGAGGCGGGGGAACCAGCTTGTCTGGGGTAACCGCCAAACCAACAAACACAAAAATTCACTCAACACAACCGACACACAGGGACGTATGACCTGGGAGTGGGGGGGGGGGATCTGGCCCCTCTGGGAACCGTGAGCCCTTCTTAAAAAAATTAGAGTTTCTTTAGTGAACATTTCCATTTTTGAATATTAAAAATGATGCATATGTTGGGGGGGGGGGGGGGGGGAATACGAATTTTAGAAAGGCTTAGGTGGGGCATAGCACAAAAAAGATTGGGAAACACTGCTTTAGAGTGTGTATTGTTATAAGGGACGTAAGTTGTATTCATTTTTGTGTTTTAAAAAATTCATGACTATGCATTGTTGAAATGTCTAATAAGAACGAACACTGGCTCAGTAATAATGGGCTCAGAATCGGGCACTTAAATATCTGCCATCTATTAGGGAAGCTGCCTGAACTATCACTTACACTTAATCAAAATTTTCACATGTTCGGCTTTAGCTAAAGTCGATTAAATAGTAACATCTCAGATGAAGACATCGCTATCCGAGGCTTTAAAACCAGTAGGAGAGATCCCTATCAGAAACAAGAGACGGGTATTGCAGTTTATATTTCTAACTCGCTTAACGCTCACCGTAGGCTAGATTTTGAAACCTGTAAGATTGAGTGTGTATGGCTTGAAGTTAAGCTTCAAAATCGCATACCCCTAGTAGTTGGCTATCTTTATCGAAACCCCAGTGCAGGAAATATCTGATATGAAAAATTCACCACTATGATGGATGTAGTCTTTAGTAATGCGAGGGAAATAATACTGCTAGGCGACTTCAACATAGACACTAACAAATCAAAAAAAAACATGGGAAAACATAATAGAGTCATATAACTTCCAACAGTTAGTCAAACAAGCGACTAGAATAACAAAATCATCTGCAACACTTATAGATCATATCTATCAACGTGTGCTGACAACATCACAGAATGTACTGTACCTATTAATGCAATCAGCGATCACTACCCAGTATGTTGCACGTGGTCGAAAAGAGGTACCAAAACTCCTAAACACAAACATATAAGTATAAAATATAGAAATTATAAAAACTTCAATCAAGATTCCTTTTCACACGACTTGCTCAACTCATCTCTGGACTATGTTTACCAGCTTCCTGGCCCAGATGATGCTCTGGACCACTTGCTGAAGACCTTTCTAAGTGTATTTGATAAGCATGTTCCATTTAAGGAAGTTCGTGTTAAACACCACAACAAGCCCCCGTGGATCACACAGGAGGTAGTTGAACTTATGAGAGACCGGGACAAGGCACATAAAAATAGAGATCTAACTATGTACCGTAGTCTGAGAAACAAATTTCAATATGTTATTCGAAAGGAAAAGAAAAACTATTTTAAGAACTTAATAATAGACAAAACCAACACTAAAGATATATGGTAAGCAATTAATACCTTGGTAAACAAACACAAATCCTCACAATCGTTACCATCAAATCAGGTTACATGTGATCAATTCAGTAATTTCTTTCAGTCCGACATAAACCAACTGTAGGCTGCAATACCAGATGTGCCGTATGACATATCTTTATTATAATCATACTGTGAGAGCAAATGCTATGGAGACATTCCCACAAACATACCGCTAATGACGACCACTGAAGTATTTACTCATCTCAGTAACCTAAAAAACAATAACTCATCAGGACTAGATGGAATCAGTAATCGGATCCTTCGCTATGCTGCACCGGCGATCTGCGAGTCACTAACTTTTATATACAATCAATGTCTCACCAAAGGTCACTTCCCAGCAGCCTTTAAAATCGCTAAAGTGTATCCTCATTTAAAAGCCGGCTCATTAGACGATTGTATCATGAGTAATTATAGGCCAATTTCCATATTATCCTCACTTTCCAAACCGCTAGAAAAGCACATCCACAAAACAACACTAGAGCACTTAGTTCGCCACAAATTAATAGCTGACAGTCAGTCAGGATTTCGGCCAAAATATTCCTGTCATACGGCCCTAACAAACATGATAGAAAACTGGCATCAAAATATTAACAACAATACTCTATGTGGAACGATGTTTATAGACTTTAGAAAAAGCATTCCATATGATAGATCATACTATCCTAATTAAAAAACTAAAAACAATGAAAGTAAGCTTTAATATAGTGACATTAATAAACTCATTTTTATTAGACAGAAAACAAGTCGTATCACACAATAAATCTCTATCCCGAGCCATTACCATTAATACTGGAGTACCACAGGGATCTATACTTGGCCCTCTGTTATTTGCCATTTATATACATGATCTTCCCTTATATCTGTCATCGTCCTGCGATCTATTTGCAGACGACTGCACAGTATATACAAACGCTGTTGATCGTAATGTGCTAGAATTATCCTCGCAACAGGAAATAAGTAGTGTAGTTAACTGGAGTCATGCAAACCGCATGCAAATTAACATTTCTAAAACAAAATCTATGTTAATAGGAACCAGGCAAAGACTTCACACTCTAAACTCGCAGAGAACTCTTCAGCTGCACATTGGTAGCACGCCTATAGAGAGTGTAACCGAGCACAAGGCACTGGGTCTTATCATAGATCACAATCTATCCTTCAATTCCCATGTTCATGCTCTTCTTCTTCTTCTTCTTCTTCAGCGTTCTGAGCCATTGAGGTTCTTTGCTGCAAATACAATCCGTCTCCATTCGTCTCTCTGGTGGACCTTCTCTTGCCAGTCGTTGATTCCAAGTGCTTGTAGGTCTGTGTGGCATAACGCAGCCAACATTATTCATTACCAACAACTGCCGCAAAAAGAGGAAACAACATTGAAAGAAATTGACTTCACAAACGCAATTGGAGATTGGGACTTAAAACTTAACATCAAAACTGGAACTGAACAAGTGACAAATGACGTGGATTCTTAGAAAGATTTCATCAGACCAAGCTCAGAAAACAATTGGATAGGAAAACCACATGACCGCCTTCGCGCCAGTGCATAATTAACATATATTACTATTTCATCAGAAATGTTAATAAGCCCGCACTTTTGTCTGAACTCGCTCCATGGACGGATGTGAGAAGAGTGTGTGACCAAAAATTCAATGGGCAAGGCAAAAGTCTGGATCCGAGGTACGTTTGTTGGCCCTTGATTAGACTAAGAACCCGATGTATCAAGTAATGTAAACCCATGTTTGTGATGTCAATTGAAATGTATGATTATTAATTAAAACCTCTGAAATGTAAAAATGCTCGACTGTAGATTCTAACGACGCAAAGCCATTCCCGGGCAGAATATTCTCTTCGATGAAACTACAATCTCTGATATTCTTAGAGATAATTATTAACTTTAAGAAGTGCATTCCACTACTATATTCTATTCTAAACAACTGTGAGAAGTGATGATTCGAAAGCAATCTTGTGCATTTCACCAGAAACATTGTTAAAGATGCACCACTATCTACAGCTGAAAAGACAGTTCGTGTACTAGAATAAGTGCCTTGTTCTAAAACAGACTTATCTATGCCTATTTACAATCTAGAAAGCTGAAAGTGAAATCAATCTTTCCTTTCTCCTTTATCTATAGAATTAATAGGGTTTGGCGAAATAAATATTTATATTTATGTCAAATTTAATTAGATAAGGGCACACATGAACTGCAACACATGAGAAAGTTGTGCTTCGCGGAACATCATCACGCGCAGTGAACTTAACTCATTACTCAACATAACTTAAAACACAACACCACTCCACACCACTCATCACCACACAACCCAACACTCAACATCACAACAACAACAGGTAATGGAAGAGAGTTATTGGACACAAGAAGAAGAAGTAGTTAATTGGGAAAACACAGAGAATTATTTATACACATTGTAAACACCATTTAGTGGAAGAAATGTTCTAAATGTATGTCATTTATTTACATGCATCTTGACATATTCTCACTCTTGTCAATGTCTTACTGTACACGTTCACTGACCCCGGTCAAATGAGAATTTACATACAGCAGAAAGTCTTCTTTAATATCATCTTCTTTCTCTTCAGTAGGTGCATGTACATTAATCATCGTTATATTTTTCCATTTACCTTTTATTCGTAATTTACTAATCCTGTCATTAAAAGCTTTAAAGTTTAAAACGTTCCCTTATAACTCTTTTTTGATGACAAATCCTGTTCCTAATTCATGTTTATATTTGGTGTTTCCTCCATATATTATAATCATTCCATTTTGCTCTAAAGTACCCTCTCCTGGCCACCTTATTTCTTGAATTGCTGTTATATCCATTTGATATTCACCCAGCTCCCGGGTTAGTTCTTCGGCCGATCCAGCTCGATATAGTGTCCGTACATTCCATGTTCCAAATCTCAAAAGTCCTTTAACGTTCCAAGGTCGTTGTCCAGATAAGTCAGTCCGATATCGAGGCTCATGTATTTGTTTCGTAACAAAGAAAGGTTTTTACAAAGGTGGGGATGTTAACCCCACGCTTCAACCCCCAACCTGGAGGACCAGGGTGTTTCTCTTTGTCTGTTCTCTACCCTTTGACCTGTCCGGCTTGGGAGGCCCTGCTGGTAGCTACGCTACCGCCGGCATAGCTCTCAGGGTCATTGAGAAACTCAAGCTCCCCCACCACGACAAGGTGGAAACACCATCGGGGGAGATGTTCATGCTCTAGTTAAACAAATAGCCAAAAAAGTATACCAACTTGCCAAAATTAAAAATTTCCTCGACGAAAACACAAGAAAGATATTCTATACTTCCCACATACAAACACATATTGATTATTGCTCCACAATCTGGGATGGATGCTCCAAATCAATAATAAATCGCCTTTATTCACTCCAGAAAAGGGCAGTGCGTCTAATCAATGGTGATAAGCTTACAGATAATTCTAACCTACATGAAAGTCTTCAGTTACTGCCACTCCACAAACGCCTAATTTTTAATAAGGCTAAACTAATTCACAAAATCATATTTCAAAATGCCCCAAACTACCTTTGGCCATTGTTTAAATATAATGCAAGACATAGCGAATGACTAAATATACTCCATGTCCCTAAACCTATGACATACTTATTTAAAACAAGCTTAGCATACTCTGCCACTCAGTTGTGGAAAAATCTTCCACAAGAAATCAAAGACACCACCAACCATTATACATACAGTCGCAACCTGTTTGAACACTACCTCAGGACAGACTACATGCCCCCTTAAAAAAAAAAAAAACAGCAACAAAGACAATAATAATGGTAAATTATCTCGAACGACAACTAGCAAAAAAAAAAAAAAAAAAAAATAAATAAATAAAATTAAAAAAAAACAACAACATTCCCATATGTATGGCACGTTACACCCACCTTAGGTATTCATGATGCCCATGTTAAACATTGCCTCAACGAGTCATGTATTATTGATTATTTTTCATGCGTTTTAATGCTTATTGTTCTTTTGTTGTCAAAGAATTGCTTCATAAGAGATGTTGAATGAATGAATGTATGAAAGGAAATAGAGAAGAAGGGCAGAATGTCAGACGGGCCTGCGTGCCCAGTTCCTAACCTTTTGAAAATAAAGATTTACCTACTACTACCTATATAACCTACCTACCTACCTACCTACCTACCTACCTATATAACCTACCTACCTACCTACATACCTCCAATATAACCCACCTACCTACCTACCTACCTACGCACCCACCTACCAACCTACCTGTATGCCTGCCTGCCTACCTACCTCCTGTCTGCCTGCCTTCCTGCCTGCCTACCTGCCTGCCTACATACCTACCTACTTACTTACTTACTTACTTACATGCCTGCCTGCCTGTCTGTCTGCTGCCTGTCTGTCAGTCCATTCATTTACCTACCTACCCGTCTGCCTACCTACTTACCTACCAATCCACCCACCCACCCACCTGCCTGTCTGTCTGTCTGTCTGTCTGTCTGTCTGTCTGTCTGTCTGTCTGTCTGTCTGTCTGTCTGTCGCTGTATCTACACATTATCAGCCTCCCAAGAGCCCACAAAGAGGCAACCATAACAAAATGATTATTGTCACATCTAGTCTCGACTGAGGGAGTTACCACATTCTGTTTCAAACTTCAACTCCCTTCTCCAGGAGAACGTGTGAATTCACACAAGTTTCCACATTTCTACAGAAAACCAACCCGCGCAATGAGAGCCAGCTTCTCAAGGTGTTGGCCTGTCGAAGCAAGTCAACAAACGAACGAGGTGTGAAGCGATTTCGCTTCCTTATTCAAGTTATTTGTTCGCCAAATTTCACAAATACCTGATGGTGGGCGGCTCTTATTAGCAGACCACCCAGGGGTAAGTGGTGATTTGGCTAAGTTTGAGGTCTGAGGAAATAGCGAGGGTTCTTCGTTAGGGTTGGAATTGTGAGGGAAAAGTAACTGAACTGTTGTTATAGTTGGGGCAATTACAAGTGTACGGTGAGCTATAACAGTGAGGGAATAAATATTTCAGCCTTAGTGAATGTTTACAGATAACATTAGAGACAGTTGGGTTTGTTATCTGGAAACTATAACATTGAATGCTGCATGTGTGATAGACAGACAGACTGACGGACATACATACACATAGACACACAGGCACAGACACACAGGCACACACACACATGTTAGAGAGAGAGAGAGAGAGAGAGAGAGAGAGAGAAAGGGAGGGAGGGAGAGAGAGAGAAAGGGAAGGGGAGAGAGTGGCACATAGAGAGATGGAGAGAGAGAAAGACACATATAGCTACATGGAGACAGACATACCGATTGACGGACGATGACAGACAGACAGACAGATGGGTAGGTAGGTAGGTAGATAGATAGATAGATATATATATAGATAGATAGATAGATAGACAGACAGTGAGCGAGCGAGTGAGTGAGTGAGTGAGTGAGTGAGTGAGTGAGTGAGTGAGCGAGCGAGTGATTGAGTGAGTGATTGAGTGAGTGAGTGAGTGAGTGAGTGAGTGCACAGATGCAATGTTGCGGGAAACTAAGCAGGCATGGTTGTACCTAGAGGGTGGAAGTTGCCGATTCTTGTACAACTACCAGGCTATGGAGAACTTGTGGATATTCCTGTGGGTTCGTAGAAGGCAAGGATACAGTAAATGCTGTGTATATGCCGAGAACATTAATTGCGCGTGCAATAGAAGTACACAAAGACCTACATTTTGCTTCATTGACTACACTGAGGCTTTCGATACAGTAAGACATGTCAACATGATGCAGGCAAGGGCCACAGGCTGTTAAGAAAGCGATCATGGATGGTGCATCAGAGAAGTGTACCTACTTGAGAAGATTGGCAGAGGCATGAAGTGGGTTAGAATACTGAATAGACATTCAGACTTTTATTGGGTTATAATCACACTGACCAGTGAGGTAGGGAGTGGCCAGGAGATAATACAAAAGCATAAATTCAGCAATTAATTCATGACTATTCTCGTCTAGGTGATGTGATTATCTATATCGATGGCTCTGTGGTAAGAGGCCCAACAAAAAAAAAAGGGCCCAGGAATTGATAGCAAAAGAAAATGACCACACACAAAAAGGAGATCTTGGCATATGATACTACAACCTCAAGTCTGAGAATGGGGTGGAGGAGGTTGGTGCGGCTGAGGTTGAGGAACTGATTCACAAAGCATGCTAGCAAAGGTGAAGATTGGCATGCTTCGTGCAGTATGGCATGCATCGATTCAGACAATGCGCGATGTGAGCATTCGCTGAATCTTTTCTCCAGGACACTCTGGTGTGTTTGGAAATGAACAGGCAGACAGATTGGCTGGTGCCGCATCATTAAGGCGTGATTTGATGCATGATAGGGCAGTCAATCAGTCAGTCAGTCAGTCAGTCAGTCGCGGTTCCAACTTCACGGCAACATGTCGTCCCCATTACGCTCGGTTCCTGTGCCAGTGAATATCACACAAAATGCTCCTCACTGCCCCATGTGAAAAGTGGAACTGAAAGGAATCTCGACAAACCAACAGCCCGCACATGCATACTACGCATAATTCGCTGCCAGAATCATCATCATCATCGTATGCCATAACGGTAAGCGTGGGCGGTCATGTCTCGCTATTTCAGTTGATTGAATAAAAGAGATGTCAATTGCAATGAGAAAAAGAGTGTTGACGTGCTACATAGATCCTGTATTTTTGTATAGATGTGAAGCGTGGACAATGAGCAGACAAGTTGAAAAAAAAAACAAACATCTAATGGCAGTGGAAATGTGGTTTCTAAGGAAAATACAAAAAAATACCATGCACAGGCAGAAAAACAAATGAGCAAGTCCTGCACGAAGCAAATATAAACCGTAAACTGATTATAAAAATTAGACGTAGACAATCATGATTTTTTGGACACGTTATGAGAAGAAATAAACTGGAGAGTAGGGCGACAACTGGCGAGATTGAGGGAAAAAGAACAAGTGGAAGATAGAAAAGTATATACCTGGAAGGTTGGCCACGTGGTGTGGTCGAGACAAGAACACAGAGCTGATCTACGACTCTGGTGATCGAGTGAGATGAGGAAATGTGACCGTTCACGCTTATCGGAATGGCACATGATGATGATGATGAACGTCCGAAACTCTTAAAAGGATAGTTAATTAGTTGCAAATCCTTTACAGGACGTTTGCAGTCAACACCGGCATTTTTTATGTTGTTGATGTCTTGGCAAGTTTACGTTAAGTAGTTTGCCATTGCTTTCTGAACGATCGGCTGTATTTCGAACGCGGGTATGCGGGATTGCGAATCGCGTCCATACCCCTTCGCCATAAAAGGATAGAAGAACGGAAAAAATAAAAATAAATTTTAAATATTGAGCACAACCCACTACTGGCAACCCCGATCACATTCTGGTATGAACCTAAGGCCTATCCACGTCAATATGGAAGCACTATACTCGAGTTTCGCCCTCATTTGAGCTCGTCAGAAGTGCATATCCCTGACCGGATCCGGAAACTGTCCCGGATCACGCGTGTGAAGCGGGTGTGTAACCACGCGGCACACACTGGACACACCAATTTATCACAACAGAACATCACAACGCTACCCATCGTAGGCTATGCTCAAGATTGCCCAATCGCCGCGACCGACGTCCGTCAATCGATGGGACCCGAACGATCAGGACTTCTCACTGGCAAGGAACACCAGGCCTCCTAAATCCAGTGAGCAATAATCAATTGATCATGTGGTTGTTTCGGGATTTAAAATTTTAAATATTGAGCACAACCCACTACTGGCAACGCCGATCACATTCTGGTATGAACCTAAGGCCTATCCACGTCAATATGGAAGCACTATACTCGAGTTTCGCCCTCATTTGAGCTCGTCAGTAGTGCATATCCCTGACCGGATCCGGAAACTGTCCCGGATCACGCGTGTGAAGCGGGTGTGTAACCACGCGGCACACACTGGACACACCAAATTATCACAACAGAACATCACAACGCTACCCATCGTAGGCTATGTTCACTACACACCCGAGCTCAAATGAGGGCGAAACTCGAGTATAGTGCTTCCATATTGACGTGGATAGGCCTTAGGTTCATACCAGAATGTGATCGGCGTTGCCAGTAGTGGGTTGTGCTCAATATTTAAAATTTTAAATCCCGAAACAACCACATGATCAATAAAAATAAATATTTAAAAAATAGCCATACCAGAGCTGCTAAAGTCAGAGCCCATGAAATATACATATTATCTTCTTAAACATCTCGTGTGCTGATGCCGAGGTAGCGGGTTAAAGCCATACAGAACAGATGGACCTGCTTGCTTGCTTGTGTTCGTTGGCTTGAGCTCCAACGCGAAGTCCTGTATGTCGGATGAAGGCATCCTGGTGTCCAACATCAGTATCATGTCATACAGGACCTGAGGTTTGCCTGAGTATCCGTTGTCCCATGTCTGGCTTATTGGTGTGCAGACTGGTGGTTCCTCGCCGTACAGGCAGACACTCTCCGACTTCGGAGGAATCGGCGATCCTACTGACTTTAGCCAGGACCCCGAAGGGACCTGTTGCCCAGGACGCTCGACGAGGACACGTCAATAGTTCTTGGCCAGTATATAACCCGGCCCTGGTGCCTCGGAAACACCTCTGCGTCCCACAGATGGACTATAATGTTGACTTATCGTTCTTGACTTTGTGACGTAAATTAAAAGTACCTCTGAAGTCGAAGGGACACTGGTAATAGGTAAAGCTAATCCACACACACAAATCAGCCCAATGCACTCGATGTAGTAGCACGTGTGTGGAATACGCTTGAGTTCAAAGCGAGCGAACGCAAAAATATACATATTATCTAATAGAGACGTTAAGAAGCATGATATTGGTGGATACAAGGCAATATTAAGATGACCTCTCAGGGGAAGCAATATCAGCAACAGCTAACGGTAACCTCACTACACTTATAGCACCGCAAGAAAGATAACAGGAACATGGCCGAGTACTTTGAGGAACTAATGAATACATCTGTCCCAAAAGACTAATTAATGAAAAAGCAATAGAAGAACAACCTGATGTGCCCGTTACATACCGCCGAAAGAAAAGAATAGTAAAATCAGCCAGAAAGCCACAAAACCTGCTCAAGATGACTACCACGTTATGGACAGACCAGAACAAATAATTATTCTGCGCTTCAGATCAGGACACAATAGAATACAGAACAATGTATACAAAATTCACGAATGGAGAAAGAGCCAAGTGTACACGTGGATTGGCGTCGCAGACAGCAGATCACATACTCCAAGACTGCCCAAAATATAACATATCCAGGCAAACCTTCTGGCCTAGAGAAACAACAGTGGGAGATAAACTCTATCGTCCACTGAGTGAACTAAAAAGACATTTAAATTCATACACGAAACACAAATGCAGACAATTTGTAAGTGAAAAAGTAAGAAAAATGACTATATTTCAACTACGACATGTGACCTTGTCAGATTATTTTATTTTCCAATGCATGTATTGTTTATAAATGAATTGTTCCATCTTTCAGATCTTGTAGACCAGGGGTGGGCAAACTACGGTCCGCGGGCCGCATGCGGCCCACCAACTGATTTTATGCAGCCCGCGAGGGCATTTAGGAATAAATAATTTTACTTCGTTTTTAAGTTATTTTGTTGAATTTTAAAGAATTTCATGTACCGTTATGATTGTTTTAACATTTTTGATAAATTTCTTTCTAATTATCTATTTTTGTAAACAGTCCTTGACCTTCGTAATGTAACACTTCTTTTTCTTCTTTCGTTTGCCTTAAATATGTCTATAACTGCCATGTTGCCTCTTGTATGAATTTAACTATCCTTTTTAGTTCACTCAGCAGTCCATAGAGTTTATCTTCCACTGTCGCCTCTTTAGGCCAGAAGGGTTGCCTAGACATGTTGTAATTTGGGCAGTCTTTGAATATGTGCTCTGCTGTCTGCGACGATAATCCACATGTGCACATGGCCGATTCACCAATCTTGAATCTTGTATACATGTAGTTGCGTAATCTATTGTGTCTTGTTCTGACGCGGAGAATAATGACTTGTTCTAGTCTGTCCATTACGTAGTAGTCGTCTTGAGCAGGTTTTGGTGGCCTTCTGACTGATTTGATCATTCTTTTCTTTTGGTGATATGTAATGGGCACATCAGGTTGTTCTTTTGCTCCTTCCTTAGCCAATTGATCAGTTCTGTCGTTTCCGGGTACTCCACAGTGGGATGGTATCCAATGTATGGTGACCTTATGCTGGCTGCTAAGTTCAGAAAGTAGCGTCCTTAATACTGGCAATTTCCAAGACATCATTTCGTTTTCGTTGAGCTGAGATTCTTGCAAACAACATACGCTTGCCTTTTCTTGGTCCAAGATGTTTTCTGGTTCTATTGTTTTGTTGCTGAATCCCTCCACATTCCAGTGCATTAGTTTTAGTCTTTGTTTGGTATGGCCAGACGCTCTATTCTCAGGTATCCTGGCTCCACAGGACATCTGAGAAGGACCTCCAGTAGCTGTGGTTGGACCCTTTCGAGGCATAGGGCCCGGCACTGCACCTGCCTGGGGGTCCAAAGCATAGCGAGCACCTTAACATTTGGCATAGTCGACATATTTCATTACGCGTGATTGCGTGGCATCCTGATTTCTGTGGTTCGCCTCCTGGTTGGTTGCCTCCGTATTCAGTACCTTTCCTTTGCTAGAGCAGACTGTGGTCTTACTCGAGTTTAGGTGTGTAGGCACGCACACACATTTCTGCGCATGCATGTACGTGAATACACATCTAGAGCGTTCTGGATATTTCTCGGCGCCAGTGACTCGCCAGCGCCCCTCCTCCTGTAAGTTAAAACAGTTCCGCCACGAGAAAGCCAGGAGTTGGACTTTTGCTGCATAGGTGATGAATGCACGAGCCATTAAGGTATTTATGTAAGGTTGGGCGCTCACCCCAACCCGGCCCCTGGCTACATACAGCAACATTTGGAACCATGTAATGCTAAAATGCGAATTTATCGATTTTTATATAGAGAAATATTTATCGACATGTAAAAATTTAATAAGGATGATTTTATGAAAAACATATATTTCTCCGGTAAATAAAATGATTTATTTTGCAAGAAAATATTAAATTTAAAAGTCTTTTGCTGTTATAAATTATTTCCACATTTACAATGGTCAAATTAATTTATTTGTTGTAGTAGTCTTGATATATTTCTGAAATTTATTCTGAGTTTACTACTTGTTTTCCGAATATTTTATTTTCATACACAACCGGAAGTAGGTTTTGTTTCATTTCCGTTTTAAAGTTTTGTACAATTCTAACTGTTAGAATTTTATTAAAGCATGAGTGTCAATAACAAACGTAAGATTGAAGATGAATGCCGTGTTTTTAATGATGAATGGACAACTAAGTACTGTTTTTATAAAAGTTGGTAGTAAATCAGTTTGCTTTCTGTGTCGTGAGACAGTGGCTGTCTTCAAGGAGTACAATTTAAAAAGACATTATCAAACAAAACATTCCGATTTCGGATACAATTTAAGAACCGAAGGGAAGGAAAGGAAATGTCTTGAGTTGGTAAAAAATTTGGAGAAACAGGAAACTGTTTTCACAAAACAGTCTTGAATTCAAGATGCTGCAACTGAAGCTAGTTGTCAACAACTCATGTTTCAGGCATCATCGGATTACTTCTCCCACCCCCTACAAGAAACTTGCAAGTCGTGTGCGAGGAATGAAATGGTACATTTTATTGCCGTTGGCTCTTTACAATTGCAAAAACAGTCGCTATCTAATCACACATAAAGTCACAATATTCTCTATCACTAGTTTTCATAAACCCTATAGCTAATCTCTATCTACTAGGCTATATGAAAACACATATCTATTCTATACGATGTGAACACTACAGAGTCAGTCCCCAGTCTGACTTGCTTCACTCGCGTCGCTACACGCCATGCGGAAGGACCTTCATACGCCCTTCGGCTCTTTGCGTGCTAGGTCAGTTAGCACGCTTCTATTAGCTGGCTTTGGTTTGAGTGCTAATCGTTGCTATCACGCAGGCGTGATTCTGTCGTGACCAGTAGTGCTAACTATCTGGTCAACGCCTTCGTGTGAGGACTAGTTACTAGTCCCCCTTTTCTATCATCTATCCTGCCCTGTTCCCGGGCACTATGTTCCCTCTACTCAATCTGAGGTTGACCCCGCGTCCCGGTGGTGTTCTATCATGAGGCAGGCTTCCTGCCTCCTGTATCAGTCTTTGACACACACCCTCCCCTCCTGTGTTGCGTCATCAACTTTGACTCATTGGTTGTGACGCAAGAGGTTCCTAAAAAAAAATTAGTGTGTCTAATTTTTTGTCAAAGACTGTAGATAACCTGGCTTTGGGCTACTCAATAGACTTACTGACTAATGTCACAATGTAGCATCACTTTACTTGGCTACTGGCAATCGCCACAAACTTGTCTGGTTGGCGTGAGCCCTCTTCTCAATCGCAATATTATATTCATTAGAGGTATGTCTGAACCGGACCGTTGTCTTATAAGACCTGCCCTCAAATAGTAAATTAACTCACTACCCATACAAAGTTGACTTTCTGAAGGTCAACACATGAATTGCTTCATGTCCCCCATATAATATTAAACCACCATTACACAAGCTGTGAGCGACAGGCTTTACCTATCTCGCTTCCGCGTGTAAAGTCATATTTCACTGTTAAGTTAGTGTTGCGTTGTCTATTATGTCCCCTGACCCGGAGTTATCTCCCTTTGATCTAATAAAAGTGTATGCAATTTACATGTTTGTTTTTCTGGTTGTTTGTGTGTTTGGATGTAATTAAAAGTATAATCTACCCTCTAACATGTGTATCTAACTATCATGTGTATGTAAGTTAGTTTTTCAAGTGCCATAATTCATTTAACTGTGGTCACAAACATGTGTATAATACAAATTTGTGACTACGTTTCTGTCTTATGACACTCAAAATACTTTCACTAAGATCCTAAACTAAACTACACAAAATACACATTTTCAACATTGCAACCAACACTTGACGGCAACAAAAATAAAAAGTTTTGTTGAGCGGCAAAAAAAAATCCGCTGACTGTTCTCACTCTCTCCTGTATATTTTACATTTGTTCTCACTTTCACACTTCTGTCACACATCTTTAACATTCGCTTATGTCACACTTCTTTTACACTCACTATTGGCACACATCTTTTACCCTCATTTCTGTCACACATCTTTCATCCTCATTTCTGTCACACTTCTTTTACCCTCACTATTGGCACACATCTTTCACCCTCACCTTTGTCACACATCTTTTACCTTCATTTCTGTCACATAACTTTCACTCTCATAGTTATTTAAAAACCTTGGAGTGACACTGTACAAGCTTGGCTCAGTTTGACAGAGTTGAGCCTAATGACTGTGCATCAACCGTTGCACACGTCAAGTATTTACAACCTATTTACATGTAAGAAAAAAGGGTTGATGGTTTGTACCCTGGTATTATTAACCACTCTATTCTACTGAAATATTATTCTAAATAATGACATACTAATACTAGTTCTATAAATATACATTTAATGCGTTGCCTAATTTAATCTATCTGTCATATTAATCCTAAAATAAGCTTACATTACTCCTAATATTTATCTAATTTAAGGGATGGAATTTACCTATGTGAAATGAAATTGATGTGAGATGAGTGATGTCTCTTTGTGAAATGGGTAATGTGAAATGTAATAAGTTACGCCCCTTTCTAAAATGGGTGATGTGAAATATAACATATTCTAACTAATGTTTTTACATGAAACAAACTATATGATTGATATTCTTATTCTATATGGTGTAAATGATGTATCTTTAAGTGTATAATATTTCTATTCTATTATGGTGTAACCTAATCTTGCTACTAAATGATAACGTTTGTTAAATGGATTGGTTAAGATGGAATGAAATCAAATGAAATGAAACAAAGTGAAATATAATAAACTAAATGATACTATTCATATGTAAACTTCTTATAATTAGTTGTCATGTTTAAATTACTATCCTAATCTACTTTTAAAGCTAAATGAATATGTAAATTAATAATCTATCTAAAGTAAAATGAAAAAGTATTATATTATCTAACTCTAAATTAAAATGACATCATCTATCTATATTTTATCACTATATTAAAACATTATGATACATATCACATTAAGTTTATATATACATGTTGTATAAATACCTCAGGTTAGTCGTTGCCATTAATGTTCAGAAACATACTTTCTGTCGTGAAATACTGAGAGTTAATGATTCCCAGATGGACGACTGTATACACCGACTGACCAGGTGGAGGAAGGGTTAACAAGCGGAGCAGTAAGGGTAACAAACAACGGGTTGACCAGGCCCAGGTGTTTATAGATCAAGACAGACGGGAACGGCTAACCGCCCAAGTAAACTGTCGAGTGGAAAAATTGGTTTGCGACAAAGGCAGACAGTATTATTGGACAGCAGATTGCGGTATGGATGTGAAACGGTTCAGAGCTGTAATTTTCCACTAACCATGATAATGAAGTCTGGATGTGAGGTGTCCAGCAATGTCAAGGACTATGCGGCAAAAATGACCGATATAAAGAGGGTCAATTCTTTGTGTAAGTTTAGTGTGTGTTCCAAACTGACCTGAAGGAGATATGTTCTTGAGTGGGAATAGAAATACACGTCCCTAATGATGGAAAGAGGGGATAATAGTGTGGTATTCGCTAAGTGTTTTTTCGATTCAAGGAACATAGATGCCTAAATAAGGTATAAAGATATTAGATATAGTTTAGCATAGGAATATAGATGTGAAGGAATAGCATTTACCATTGCTTTCTATTAGTAGATAGTTTAGACTTTGGTGAATTCATATGTCTTATGCGGGTGTTCACTTCGGAAGCCTTGTCATTATGGCTGGAGAAGGACACTTGCATAAGTAGTAGAAAGGGGCGGCTGCTTATCACTGGATTTGTTATACTTTTCCAGGTTCCACTCTCCTAGTGAAAGCAGAGAAGAGATGAAGAGGAATACCCTTGAGTAAATAACATACTTACATGGAACCAAACAGAATATGAACATATTTACGATGAAGAAAGAAATAAGTTAAATAAAATACAGAACACTGTATGCTCAAACGAAGATACCACTACAACCCTTAAAAAGGAAAAGAGGTTAAACTGTGGCAAGCAGGGATACTTACAACTACAAACGTCGTGTAGACATAGGGAAGAAAGATTAGACAAGTAAAACAGTATTAGTAAGGAAAGACTATAAGAAGAACTGTGACGATGTGGTGGTTTTCCGATGTTGGATACTTACCGTCATGAAACAGATTCAGGAACATTCATAAAATTACGGGACTTTTATTACGGTACCTTGAC
This sequence comes from Cepaea hortensis, assembly GCA_963921405.1. Classification (NCBI taxonomy): domain Eukaryota; kingdom Metazoa; phylum Mollusca; class Gastropoda; order Stylommatophora; family Helicidae; genus Cepaea; species Cepaea hortensis. Next base: position 103,186,436 of record OY992885.1, on the reverse strand, counting down.
TCAGTGGTGAACAGTTTTTGTTTCATTCAATAACGGATTTACCATCAGATTCAAGCATACGGATCATCCCGGGTGAGCTCTGTCCTGTTTGATGTGTTGTCCTGTGATCTTGAAGAATGAAAGGATGAGAAGCAACACAGCTGATAGACATTCAGAGTTCATATCGGGCAACCACACTAGAAGAACATACCAACAACATAGACAATATCCATACATACACCAGACATAGTTTTTTTTTATTAATAAATCTTTTATCTTATCGTTGAAAGGAACTGTTGTCGGAGTATGTGTTGAGGGAATAATAGAGAGAGAGAAAGAAATAGATATATGGAATGGAAGACAGAAGAGAGGAGTGTAGACCAAAGTCAGTCAATAATCCCAACAGATACTAAGTTTAAAGATGTGCTTGTTGATTCCAATCTCCTCTCGGGAATAACAGGACATAATTGGTGGAGCGAGCGGGGTAGGAAAAATACCCATATGACCTGGGCATAACAGGGCATATGCATAGCGGAGTACCTGCATGTTGGGACACACTGATTGGAATAAATAGAAGTATACATTGATGACTTTTAATGGAAGGACGTCCATTGGATATATGGTGCCATTACATTTATGGTAGAAACATTTCATGAATGCTGGTGACTTTACAGTGAGAAAGTTCCAGACAGAATGAATGTGGATAGGTGGTAAGACACATTACATACCTAGTCACACGGTCACACGTCTACATAAGTCTTTATCCTATATCTCCTCTTGTGGATGAGAGAGTGGTTGTGATGTACTGTGTGGTGTTGTAGATTAATAATATTAGATAGACATAGATAAATGATATAGGTTCTAGGTAGATTATCTGTTATAGTGAGTACTTTTTACTGCCTTGAGGTGTCTTTACTCAACGTGCTGACTTACCTGCTTTAACTATGGCCACTCCCAAACTAACTACAGCAGAACTTAGGGCCAACGGAGAAGAAATTGGGTTGGCTGGTTCAGACTTAACTGATTACATCCAGGAAAGAGAGCGAGAGATTCGTCAAGCGGAACGAGAAGATCGCAAGACCGAGTGGGAAGTGAGAAGAATAGAGGTGGAGACCAAGCGACTGGAAATGGAACAAGAGGCCAAGAAAATGGACCAGGAGACCAAGCGACTGGAAATGGAACAAGAGGCCAAGAAAATGGACCAGGAGACCAAGCGACTGGAAATGGAACAAGAGGCCAAGAAAATGGACCAGGAGACCAAGAAACTGGAAATGGAACAGACTGCCAGGAGACAAGAAATGGAACATGAATACCGCTTGAAAGAGTTAGAACTCAAGACACAAACTAAGGGTGAAGTAGATGCAGCAGAAGGAAGTTCATCTTCACCTGGGGCAACCCACATGAGTGGACAGGGTTACCATGCCATGAAGTTTCCCTTGGCGGTCTTTGATGAAAGTAAAGAGAAGATATACCAGTTTTTGGATCGGTTCGAGGCTATGGCAGTCGCTATGGGGCTGGATAGGAGCAGGTGGGCTCTTAAATTATCCCAGGGATTAATCGGTTCGGGATTTGACGTGTACACACGCTTACCACCAGGACAGGAAAATAATTACCAGGAATTAAAAGCCGCTTTGATGAAACATTTTGACATCACAGCACAAACGTATCGGAAGAAGTTTAGATCGTCTAGACGAGAGCCGGGAGAACTATTCGCCGCCTACAGTCTAAGGCTGAAATCCTATCTCCAGAAATGGATGGACTTGGCAGAATTCAAGAGGGATTATGAGAGTCTCGAAGAGATGATGGTGGTCGACCAGATGCGAAAGCAAATGTCGAAACCTCTCAGAACCTTCTTGGGAGAACAAGGGGCAGAACGGATTGATGTTGTGAATAAGCTGGCGGAACGATTCGTGGAAGTACATGGTGAAACTGAGGAACTAAGTACACAAACCAAAGGTCAGGAGAAACAAGAGAAAAAGAAACCTAAAAACTGGGAAGGAGAAAAAGTGGAACCTTATATAAAGCACACAGCGGAGAGTTCAGAGAAGGTGAAGGAAGGAAACAAGAACACCTTGAATTCTCCAGCGAAACGACAGTGGTCTGAGAAGTGGTGTTCATTCTGCAAAGTGCCCTCTCATAACACGAAAGACTGCAGATCGAAACCTAAAAGTTCTTACTTCGCAGCATGCAAAGTGATTCCTACATCGGTGATCACAGACAAGGCTGAGGTCGGCGAAGGAGAAAGGAACAAAAAGGACACACGGAAACCTAGGAAAGGAACAGGGTACACTCACTGCCAGTCGATAACACATAATACTGTGGACTGCGGATGCAAGGCAAACGACGCCAATTGCATAACCAACCTCGAGGAATTAAAAGAGGAAGGCAAGGAAACGGTCAAGGAGATGAAAGACACTCAAGACCAAGAGAGACCACCTGTGGTTGAACTGATTGAAGTCAATGGCCAACAGGTTGCTTGTCTCTACGATACAGGTTTGGATGGGGAAGCGGTGGTGGACGCCAGCTTGGTAAGCCCAGACCAACTTACAGGGGAGACCATAGAGATACAGCCGGCAATGAGGAGTGCTGTTACCATGACGCTGCCAATCGCCAAGGTGGAGATTAAATCCAGGTACGTCACGGGCATTATTCCAGCTGCTGTATTATCTGACTCCTTATTTCCAATGATCATTGGCACGAAATATGTCTTTTTGGGGATGCCCAAACAGCAAGCCCACAAGGGAACAGTAGTCAGTGGATCTCAAGGGAAGGAAAAAGAGGCAGAGACACTATGCGACAACTCAGGGATAGGAGACTTGCATACTGCCCAGAGGAAGGATACTACGTTGCATCCTTGCTACAGGAAGCTGCAAAGAAGTGCTGAGCTACCAGAACGGGGACAGTACTTTCTGAAGAATCGACTACTCTATCGGAGAGCTGGGAGGGGAGATAACCTGCATGAGCAGTGGGTGGTTCCAGAGACCCACCGTCCTCACATTCTTCAGAGTGGACACATCATAGGCGAGAATCGACATATGGGTGTCAGAGAGACCTTGCAGCAAATATCCGGCCATTATTGCTGGCCAGGAATGACCGGAGATGTACGCCGGTGGGTGAAGTCTTGTTCGGAGTGCCAGAAAGCACCACCCAACAAGCGAATTAAGAGGAAACTAGCTCTTAAAGTGGAAGACAAAGTGGAAGTGTGGAGTCCAGCAGAGACCAATATACTCCAAGTAGGATGGAAAGGACCTTATCCTGTGGAAAAGGTGGTGTCCAAGAACATCTACAAAATACGGATCGGGGAAGAGAAGACAAATCTCCCTAGACATCTCATTAGGAAATATGAAGAGAGATCTGGGAGCAAAGCTTCGCACTTTATGGTGATGGCAGCCATTGGGACAAAGGTTACCAGTCCAGACGAAGACCAGAGATCGCCAGTACAACATAGGAGGGCCTATGGGACAGTACGTGATAGGTCAGATTTACCCAACGACAGGAGGAGGGAAATCACAAGTCAGGGAAAGGATAAGAGTGAAAGTTTCACCGGTAACCAAGTTCAGAAGGGGTGGGTAACGTCGGGAAAAGCGAGAATTACACAGGACTCTAACCGAAGATTGGCTGACCAGATACAATATCGCCCAAGATGGTCCTGGAAGCAAAAGCCCAGGAGGTTTGGGAAAGACGACTCGGTCCAACGAGGACGAGGCGAAATATCCCCAGAGGCAAAGCCGGGGGAAACCAAGAGGACATGGAAGCAGTGTTACAATCAGGATGGGACAATCCGTCTGTATTGTGAGCCGTCGCTGACGCAAGTCGAAAGTAGGTCGACTGAACGTACAGGAGCGAGGAGCCAACACTAGTTTCAGTCGTGAGTAGTATAGTAGGGTGTCAATTAGAGCGCCTACTGGATAATGTGAGGATCCAATCATATCATCAACACGTGATGTTAATAGCTACTTGGCAGAAGCTCAACGCACGGTGGATGTGATGGACGTTGTTGCTGCAACTGGACTTCACAGTGGAATACATTTTTGGCAAGGAGAATGTAGGAGCAGATTTCTTATCCAGACATCCAGCTCCGGAGGAAGAAGACTAGGGTTGTGGATCATGGGAATCAAACCTACAGTGAGAAAGATTCGACGCGGTCTAATCTCTTAAGAGGGGGCCTATGTCGTGAAATACTGAGAGTTAATGATTCCCAGATGGACGACTGTATACACCGACTGACCAGGTGGAGGAAGGGTTAACAAGCGGAGCAGTAAGGGTAACAAACAACGGGTTGACCAGGCCCAGGTGTTTATAGGTCAAGACAGACGGGAACGGCTAACCGCCCAAGTAAACTGTCGAGTGGAAAAATTGGTTTGCGACAAAGGCAGACAGTATTATTGGACAGCAGATTGCGGTATGGATGTGAAACGGTTCAGAGCTGTAATTTTCCACTAACCATGATAATGAAGTCTGGATGTGAGGTGTCCAGCAATGTCAAGGACTATGCGGCAAAAATGACCGATATAAAGAGGGTCAATTCTTTGTGTAAGTTTAGTGTGTGTTCCAAACTGACCTGAAGGAGATATGTTCTTGAGTGGGAATAGAAATACACGTCCCTAATGATGGAAAGAGGGGATAATAGTGTGGTATTCGCTAAGTGTTTTTTCGATTCAAGGAACATAGATGCCTAAATAAGGTATAAAGATATTAGATATAGTTTAGCATAGGAATATAGATGTGAAGGAATAGCATTTACCATTGCTTTCTATTAGTAGATAGTTTAGACTTTGGTGAATTCATATGTCTTATGCGGGTGTTCACTTCGGAAGCCTTGTCATTATGGCTGGAGAAGGACACTTGCATAAGTAGTAGAAAGGGGCGGCTGCTTATCACTGGATTTGTTATACTTTTCCAGGTTCCACTCTCCTAGTGAAAGCAGAGAAGAGATGAAGAGGAATACCCTTGAGTAAATAACATACTTACATGGAACCAAACAGAATATGAACATATTTACGATGAAGAAAGAAATAAGTTAAATAAAATACAGAACACTGTATGCTCAAACGAAGATACCACTACAACCCTTAAAAAGGAAAAGAGGTTAAACTGTGGCAAGCAGGGATACTTACAACTACAAACGTCGTGTAGACATAGGGAAGAAAGATTAGACAAGTAAAACAGTATTAGTAAGGAAAGACTATAAGAAGAACTGTGACGATGTGGTGGTTTTCCGATGTTGGATACTTACCGTCATGAAACAGATTCAGGAACATTCATAAAATTACGGGACTTTTATTACGGTACCTTGACTCAGTGGTGAACAGTTTTTGTTTCATTCAATAACGGATTTACCATCAGATTCAAGCATACGGATCATCCCGGGTGAGCTCTGTCCTGTTTGATGTGTTGTCCTGTGATCTTGAAGAATGAAAGGATGAGAAGCAACACAGCTGATAGACATTCAGAGTTCATATCGGGCAACCACACTAGAAGAACATACCAACAACATAGACAATATCCATACATACACCAGACATAGTTTTTTATTAATAAATCTTTTATCTTATCGTTGAAAGGAACTGTTGTCGGAGTATGTGTTGAGGGAATAATAGAGAGAGAGAAAGAAATAGATATATGGAATGGAAGACAGAAGAGAGGAGTGTAGACCAAAGTCAGTCAATAATCCCAACAGATACTAAGTTTAAAGATGTGCTTGTTGATTCCAATCTCCTCTCGGGAATAACAGGACACTTTCATTGGCATAATATCTATACAATTGTTCTGGGTATTTGAAATCCATTACACAGTCATATTTATTCTATGGGTATTGCACCTGTAGAGTTCGTTTGTAGACCACTGTTCTCGTGTCTGTATGTATATAATCATCTGACACTGTTTTTCTCTGTTTAACACAACTACTTTACTGGAACATATTTGGAGCTTAGCAAGTAATAAGCTGTCCTAGTTCACAAAGTGATATAATTGTTCCCAGAGTAAAGTTTTTACTTTTGATGTCTACAGACACATAGCAGGTCAATGTTTTTGGTACTTAGTTCAGCACACAATATTCATGTATTTCTAACATATTTCACATAGAATATTTGACTGTACTAAATTAACATATATTACAATACACTCTTATGTGGAAATTTCTGGTATTGCTACATCAGATGGTCGACTAAGGGTATCAGCCAAGATGTTATCTTTCCCCTTAATATGTTCTATACTAAAGGTGTAATTTTGTAGTATTAGCGACCACCTGTATATTCGGTCATTTCGATGTACACCACTCTGCATGACCGTTATTGGGGAGTTGTCAGTCTGGACAATGAAGTGCACACCCGACAGAAATCGATGCAGCTTTCTCACCGCATAGATGACGCTTAAGGCTTCCAACTCGGATATGGAATATCTGGACTCGGTGGGTGTGATCTTACGGCTCACGTAGCAAATCGGATGGAAGATGCCCTCATAAAATTGGCCTAGTACTGCAGCGATGGAGATCCTGCTGGCATCTGTCCTAGATAATAAACGAGCCTCGGATTAGGCAAGCGGAGGATTGGAACATTACTAAACAAAATTTTTAATTTTGACAATGCAGAAATTAATAATGCATCTTTAACATCCAATTTTACAGAAGCTTTTAAAACATTGGAAAATACACTTGTAATCTCCGCTAAATTTGGAATAAATTTACTATAGTAATTCACTAACCCCAAAAGGCTTCTGACCTGTTTCTTGGTGGTAGGCATGGTCAGATTCATAATTTTGGTAATAATTTTCTGGTCAGTCTTTAGTTGACCTTGAGAAATGACATGACCCAAAAACTCAATTTCTTTTAGGCCCAATTCGACTTTGCTCGGTTTGACGGTGAGCCCGAAGAGTCGCAACCTATTAAAGACATGTCTCAGTTTCAGTAGGTGTGTTGTCCAGTCATCAGTATGGACACATATATCATCTATATAGGTCACTGTATTCGTCACTCCATGAAGTAGATCTCTAGTTAAGCGTACGAAAGTGGCAGGAGCGTTTCGAAGTCCGAAAGGAAGAAAACGCCACTCGTAAAGTCCTAAAGGAGTTGAAAAAGCAGTAAGATGGATGGATTGAGACTTCATAGGGACTTGCCAATATCCCTTAGTGAGATCTAATTTAGAAAAGATTTTGGAGGTGGACATGTCAAGAATAAGATCTTCGCAGGAAGGAATTGGCTCTGCGTCGATCTTGGTGACGTTGTTGAGCTTTCGATAGTCCACGCACAGACGAATTGTAGAATCTTTCTTCTTAACTAGGACAATTGGAAAAGAGTACTCAGAGGTGGATTTCTGGATAATCCCACTAGCCTCTAAATTCAGAATTTCCTTATTTAGATTTTCCCTATAGCTTAGTGGGATTGAGTACGGCCTGCATTTAATAGGCTTAGAGTCCGTAAGAAGAATGGAGTGTTCGATTCTATCCGTCCTACCTGGAATGTCAGAGAATATGTCTTTGTATTCCGTCACTAATTCTACTAATTGTCGTCGTTGACTGTCTGTTAGTCCCTGTTCTATATGTATGCTATCTAATGTAGCAGTCTTGTCTACAATAGGAACTGGTAGTTCCATTCCGTCGTCGTCTACCTGATTCAGTACGGTGGTGGTGCTAAGTGTGTATTCTGTATTCTCGCTAAGTGTATGCTCGTCGGATATGCCCGTCTCGCTAACTAGTGTAGTTGCGTTGTGTATGTCTGTCGTCTGATCACTTGGTGTGGGTGCACTGTGTTCGTCTGTCTCTACTTCTGTCTCTTGTCGTGAATAGTAAGGTTTCAACATGTTGACATGGAATATCTTTAAGTTTCCGTTTATTGATATTTCATAGTCAACATCTGAAATTTTACGTACCACCTTGAATGGCCCTTGCCATGAAGTCAATAATAAATTTCGTTTGTCAGGAAGCAAGAGAAGTATGTCTTGATCTGGTTCAAGTTCAATTGTTCTCGCTCCTTTGTTGGCATATTGGCGTTAGATTTGACCCTTCCTCTCCAAAGCTGCCTTAGCTATAATACACGATTTCATGATTTTATCTCGTGTTTCAGTCACCATTTCATAAGGTGTTTTTGGTTCGGGAATTTGAATAGAATTTGTTATTGCCTGATGATAAATGGTTAGGGGTCCACGTGGGTTAGCCCCGTACACTAATTCAAATGGTGAGAAACCCGTGCTTGAATGGGGAATCTCCCGATAGGCGAACAGCACTGTTGGTAACAGTGCATCCCAATCAGCTGGGTTTTCTGCTGTTACCTTAGCCAGCATATGCTTAAGATCTCCATTAATTTTTTCTACTATCCCATTCCTGGCTGGATGGTACGCTGTCGTGAAATGTTGTTTAATCCCTAACATTTTTGTAAGGGCTTGCGTTGCAGCCGATATGAATTGTGTTCCACGATCGGATAAAATGGTCCGTGGAAATCCGAATCGTGAGAACAGGTGTAGAAATACATTGGCAACATCTTTGGAGGTGATGTACTTCAAAGCTACTGCCTCAACCCACCTTGTACATAGGTCGACCATCGTTAATATGAAGCGATTTCCTTTGCTGGACACCTGATTCAGGGGTCCCACAATATCTACCGCCACACTCTCAAATGGCCTAGAAGCCAGTGTAGAAGGTTGTACTTCAGCTGTAGCATGTTTACCCTTTCGTACTAACTGTTGACAGACATTACACGAACGACAAAATAATTTAATATCATTGCAAAAACCTGGCCAATAAAAATGAGCCTGAATTCTGGCCCTGGTTTTGTCATATGCAAGATGGCCAGCAAACGGTGACTCATGTGCAATTTTTAGCACAGTTATGCGATGTTGTACCGGTAACACCGTTTGCTGAATCTCATGGTTATCAGTAGTATAATATCTAGTAAGAATGCCATTATTTAATCTGAAGAACCATGATGCGTTCTTTGTAATTTTGGCTCGTTCTTTCAATAATTTTAAATAAGGAGACAAACTAGGATCAGCTTTCTGCTGTTCTATGAATTTTTGTCTGTTGGTATCATCAGTGCTAGATGGAGAAAGCACCAGTAGTCTCTCATCTTGAAGCGTGTCTTGATGTTTTATAGTGTCTGCTCTGGTTGTTGCATTAACTGCATTCAGTTGGTTCCATGCAGTTATTTCATCGCTAGTACATTGTTTTAGTTGAGGTAAGCAACCCAGAATTAAATCAGTACAAGGGTTGTCAAGTACAGCACAAGTAAATGTACCCGAAAGGAAAGGAGTGTCAATACGGGCTTTGGCCAAAGGGTAAATTTCAATGTTACCCGAAAAGGTTCGGCATTTGACAGAGTCACCTGTATAATCTTCTTGACTCACCAGTTCCTTTCTGAGACCAATAAGGGTACTACCGCTGTCCAGCAAATATTGGCATGGTCTATCATTGACCATTGCATTGTGGAACTCTAAATTGCCTCTGGAGGCTAAGGCTGCATTCACACTCTCAGATGAGAATGGAACTGTATGTCCACATTCTAATTTTCCGTCAGCATGAAATTGGTGACATCGCTCACAACTGTCAAAACTCAACATATCGTTTACACAACACACCTCTTCCGTTTGGTTAACCGGTAATTCATTTTCAACCTCACACTCAGTCTCACTACCACTATCAGAAGATGTATCAAGTAAAATAGCATTGTTGGCTTTCATACGTTGGCGGCCTAGGCACTTATTTGAATAATGGCCGTAGCTGGAACAAAAAAAAACATTTAATGGCACGCCGGTATGCAGATCTTTTGTTCTGTTGCTTCTTAATAACATTTTCAAGATGTGCCGGATAACTCGGCGATTTGTCACACATTGAATAAGTGTCATGTAAAAGTTGACAGTGGATACATTTTGAAACTTTTCTATCTTTCTTGTCAAATTTATTAAATGGTTTTCTATTGCTCTGATAGTTTTTAGATTGATCTTTTACAAATGAAACTATTTCAGAGTCATTTGAAGTTTTAAAAATATTTCTGTTTGAAGAAAAATATGCCGACCCTTTCTTTTCAAACTGTTCTATGGTTTCAATGTCTGACTGCTGCAAAAATTTAGCAAAAGAGGATGGTATCGTGGATATTACTTTATCCATAGTTATTAAGTTTTTTAATTTATCAAAGTCTTTTCCTATGTTAGCTGCTTTAAGCCACCTATTTAGTACACTTTGAACATTTGAGACGTAGTCAATGAAAGTCTCAGTAGGTTTAGGTTTTAAATTTGAGAACTGAACCTGATACCCAGGGGCATCAAGTAAAAAGTGTTGCATAGTCCTATCACGGATGTATTGGTAGTCAGATCTAAGATCGGTTGGTATAGATTCTATTACTTTAAGGGGCTCACCACTCAGGTTCTTCATATAAATCATAGCCCACATCTCTAAAGGAACTTGGTGATATTTAAACTGATACTCGACATTTTCTGTCCAGGCAGATATTGAATCCTCTTTACAATATGCTTTGATAATATTTTTGTATTTGTTGAACTTATTTTCTTCTTGTTGACTTTTAAGTTTAGTGGCAGAGATTTCTGCGTGTGAGTCTACATCCATTTCTTTCATCTTTAACTGTGTCTCTGATTCTACTTGTATTTGTTTTTCCTTAACTCTTGTCATTTCATCTATCTCTTTTTGCTTTAGTTCTCTTTCTTGATCTAATGTCTTTTGTTTAATTTCCTTATCATGTTCTAATTGTTTCTGTTTTAATTCTAATTGATGTTGTCTTTCTAGTGCGCGTTCATCTCTTTCTGCAACCTTTGCTTCTTTAAATTTCTTATCAGCATATTGTTCTAGCTCTTTACCTGTGTATTGCAATTCTTTACCTGCTTTAATGAAGTCAGCTAGAGTAGCCATGTTGCTGGGTAATTGGCTTGTGTTGACCTGAACTCAGTTATTTTTCTTTAATCTGCTATGTTATTTAATATCTGAGCACAACAAATTGTACTATTTGTTTACAATCTGGAAAGTTGTATTCTCCAAAACATTAGAGCACAAAGTCTGTTCATACAATACACGCTGAAAAAGAGATGCACTATTAATCACAATGCATGCCAAAAACGTAGGTTTTACTCATCTTAATGTTCCCTAGAACAAGGAACAACACGTCAGCAATACCGGTCCCGTTGTTTGGCACCCCGGAATACACACGAGTTTTCTACTCAGGTCACCTTGTTTGGCACATCGGCACACACTCACGTTATCACTCAGCTGTTGTTCGCCCTGTTTTACAGAGCAGCAACAATTAACAACTCGTAAACGAAAATAGATTTTTGACAAATTGGAACAATGACACTGACATGCCCACGAACAAACAGAACATCGATTAATTAATATTTAATGTCAATGTCCTGTCTTCGTTCTACAGTAATATGTCTTTCGTTACTAACCTAGTTTAATCTATGGAAGTATGGTGCAGGCCAAATCTAATTTGCATAGCCGAAAGTAGTGCCCTCGTGACGGTAAACAAATAGAAAAGTAGGAAAAAAAAATCAATAACTGCTTTCAAATAAATATAAATGTAATAATAATGTGTAAATAAATAAATATATTCATTCTCTAACTTAAATAAACAAATAATAGTTAATATATCGTAAAGATTCAGGCAGGCAGCAGCTTGCCAGTATGTAAACACTGAAATGCTGATTGCAAATGGCGAGGCCCAACTGTTTGTCAATCGTGCCACGTCACAGGCGCAGCGCTATTTTTAGCTCGCAAAAATCAATACTGTCGCTGACCTTTGTATTGCTCCGCCATGAATCATTTGTGACAATTATTCAAAAACAAATAAATAATTACATAAATAAATGAAAGAAGAACATAATATGAATACTTACAACTTTGAAAAACACATTATTTAAATATATAACATTCTAATAAGCACAAATAAACATTATTTCATCACGATTGGCACAATTCTGCCGGCAACTCGATCTAGTCTGCACACGTCATCGTCACTGACACAAATTAAACATTTAATCTTTGTAATATCCTATCTGTAACCCTAGTCTAGAGCCGTGGGTAAGTGTTATAGCTTGAACTCAGGTTCAAGCAGCACTTCTGACACCACATTTAATCCTATTGCCTGTCAACAACTCATGTTTCAGGCATCATCGGATTACTTCTCCCACCCCCTACAAGAAACTTGCAAGTCGTGTGCAAGGAATGAAATGGTACATTTTATTGCCGTTGGCTCTTTACAATTGCAAAAACAGTCGCTATCTAATCACACATAAAGTCACAATATTCTCTATCACTAGTTTTCATAAACCCTATAGCTAATCTCTATCTACTAGGCTATATGAAAACACATATCTATTCTATACGATGTGAACACTACAGAGTCAGTCCCCAGTCTGACTTGCTTCACTCGCGTCGCTACACGCCACGCGGAAGGACCTTCATACGCCCTTCGGCTCTTTGCGTGCTAGGTCAGTTAGCACGCTTCTATTAGCTGGCTTTGGTTTGAGTGCTAATCGTTGCTATCACGCAGGCGTGATTCTGTCGTGACCAGTAGTGCTAACTATCTGGTCAACGCCTTCGTGTGAGGACTAGTTACTAGTCCCCCTTTTCTATCATCTATCCTGCCCTGTTCCCGGGCACTATGTTCCCTCTACTCAATCTGAGGTTGACCCCGCGTCCCGGTGGTGTTCTATCATGAGGCAGGCTTCCTGCCTCCTGTATCAGTCTTTGACACTAGTCTTGTGCTGTCACACAGAATTGTAAAACAGAACAAGCCATTTTCTGATGGCGAGCTCATCAAAAGATGTTTGCTAGATGCAGCAAACATTATGTGTCCATAACAAAAACACAGATTTGACAACATTACTTTATCAAGGAGAACTGTGGTCAGACGTGTTGACAAGATAAGTGACAATTTGATGCATAAACTTCATGATGCAAGTAAACAATTTTTGTGGTACTCTCTTGCATTGGATGAGAGTACCGATGTACATGATACTGCCCAATTATTGATATTTATACATGGAATAAACACTTCTTTCAAACTCACTGAAGAGTTACTGAGTGTTGAGTCACACAAAGACACAACCACAGGCCATGATATATTCAATGCTGTTACTAACTGTATTGAAAGAACTGGGTTGGTTTGGAACAAAATGGCAAGTGTTACAACTGACGGAGCTCGTGCTTTGACTTGAAAAAATGTAGGTCTGGTAAAGTTGATAAGTGATAAGATTAAAGCAGAATGTCCAGACCACACATTATTACCACTTCACTGTGTGATTCATCAAGAAAGTCTGTGTAAAACTGTTTTGAATATCAAGCATGTTATTGACCCTGTTGTCAGTGTCATCAACTTCATCAGATCAAGAGGATTTAATCACAGACAGTTCAAGGCATTACTTGACGATTTGGAAACTGAACATTCCGATGCGCTGTACCACACCAGTGTTCGATGGCTGAGTCTCGACAAGACGTTGAGGCGAGTGTGGGAACTCAGAGAAGAAATAGTGATGTTCCTAGAGATGAAGGGCATTGAATGTGACTTTAATACTAACATTGTCAATAAAGAGTGGTAGTTAGACCTTATGTTTACCATTGAAATTATGGAAAAGTTAAATGAACTGAATGTCAGACTTCAGGGCAATGGTGTGTTTGCACATGAATTGTATGTACATGTAAAATCATTTCAGGCAAAAATCTCACTGTTCTCCAGACAAGCAAGTGAAAAAAGATTTTGTCACTTTTCTTTGCTGAAACAAGAAACCATTTCTGGTGAAATGACTGAAAAGTACAAAGCCCAATTAGACGCATTGATTGAAGAATTTGGATGGAGATTCCAAGATTTCAAGAACTTAGAGCCACAGTTCAATATCCTCAGTTCCCCTTTTAGTGCAGAAACTGATACAGCCACAGAGGACATACAGTTGGAGCTGCTTGACTTACAAGCAGACCATGACCTGAAAGAGAAATTCAAGTCAGATGGTTTGCTGGATTTCTATGGATCTTTATCACAAGAATCATTTCCCAACTTGAAAAACGTTGCAGCTAAACTTTTATCATTGTTTGCTTCAACATACATTTGTGAACAAGCATTCTCTTGATTGAAGATCAACAAATCTAAGAATAGGTCTTCATTGTCGGACTGAACTTGCATGCTGTCATGCTAATTTCAACAAGTAAACTTGCTCCAGATTTCAAGAATATTTCTAAAAAATGCAAGCATTTACATATATCTCATTAGAAATCAAAAATTATAGTGACAGTGTAATCAGTTTGTGTCTAAATTAAAGCCATTGATAGATAATAAAGAATATTTGTTATTATAACAAGTTGTAAAATCTTGTTAACAAATTAGTAAAAGTTGTTATCAATATTGTCAAATATAATGTATAAATGTATAAGTAAAATAAAATTGCAATAATTAGTTATTTATACTGCTTATTAAAAAAAATGTTTTGCATATCCTTTGCAGGACATCGCTGTCAACATCAGCATCTTTCAGCTGATTGTTGATTTCTTGGCAAGAAAGTTTGCCATTGCTTTCTGGGCGACCGGCTCCATACTCTCATTAGTTACTGGCGCGACTCGAACCGCTTCCAATTCTCGTGCGCTCATGTCAACCACGAGAGTATTCGGGGTTACGGAGAAACCTAGCTGCTAACTCCATATATTCCATACTCATACCCTATATATATATATATATGCGGCCCGCCAATAGCTTTACATTTGTCAATGCGGCCCTCCGCACAACAAGTTTGTCCACCCCTGTTGTAGACTGTAAGCATATGTTTCTTGATCCACGGTTTTAATACAAGGGGAAGTAATTACTTATTTTTGATTATAGATGTAGGGTAGGTGGAATTACATCCCTTATTATATAACATGCAATACATATAACTCATCCAAAGTGGTATTGAAAACAACGAGTTTCCATGGCAAAGTGGGTAAGCTAATTGTCTGGCATCTGAAGCCCGTGGGTTCGAGTCCGGGCTACGTTTTTCGATGCACGAGTGCAGTGTCCAGTCGGAGAGTCATGGGGTTCGTCCCTGGAGCATGCTTTGTGCTACGCTTTCGGCAGACCACCCTGTAGAAAGAGACCGAGCCATATGGAATAAAACCCGGAGCAATGAGGTCACTACTCTTGCCTTTTAAACTTTTCACTGGTACTGAAAAATAACAACAACAACAAAAATAACAACAACAGAGTGCCAGTTAACACCAAGTTCTCTAGCTTATTTCCTCGCACAACGTGCCGAAACATGTTGTCTACGTTTAATTTCCCTAATCAGTGTGTGTGTTTTATTCGCTTCTTGAAGGACTTGCTCATTGGATTTACTGTCTGTCCATGGTATTCTTTGCACTTTCCTCAGAAACCACATTTCCACAGCCATTAGCTGTTTTCCAGTAGTTATTTCTACGTGTGTTTGTTGTTTGTGTGCTAACGAAGACTTGGGCCGCAACGTCCAATTTTTAATTGTAATTGTGTTAAGGTAAAGCTTACCGATTGTACTTCTAGATTAAAAAAAGAATTGTGGGTGATTCATCCATTGCATTTATCAAATGAACAGTTGTAACGATGGCTTTTAATGTGTTTCTTCTCATCATGATCTTCATTGCAATTATCAAGGGAGCAGTTGTAACGACTGCTTTTAATGTGTCTCTTCTCATCATGATCTTCATTGCAATTATCAAGAGAACAGTTGTAACGACGGCTTTTAATGTGTTTCTTCTCATCATGATCTTCATCATCAATCGCCTCGCAGACTGGCTTTGGCGATCATGCTCCTCCACATCTTGTGATACCCAGCAGTATGTATTAATTCGTGCACTAACACCCTTTGAGGCACACTAATTCTTCTCAATATACCGGGTGTTTGTAAAGTCTCACTATACTTTGTATGTAGAACAAATTTGAAAATAAATTCTTTCTTCCGTTGATAACACCATTCTGTTTAGAGTGCAAAGAATTACTCCACCAGACGACAGCCATATGCTGCATATTGCTTCACGATGGACCGTGCAGCACATTTTTTGATAACACCATTTAAAGGGTGTATTTTTAATGACTGTGCAGTGTTTGAAAATATGGGTAAGAACGCGTGTTCTTAAACATCCGGTGTGCTGATGCCGAGGTAAGCGGTTCAACCCCTACACTGGTCAGTTGGATTAACATGTTGACCTGTCGTCCTTGACTTGGGGACATATATTACAAGCACCTCTGAAGTCGGAGTGGGTTCGTCTGAAGGCAAGGGACACTGTTAATAGGGAAAGTTAATCCACAAGCGCCCATCTCCGTGGCTAAGGGCTTGCGGACTCGATTCGTAAGCCCGTTTACTCGCGAACTCCGTAGCTTCAGCGACAAGCCCAAGGAGTCTCCGAGAAAGTTGCAATCGTGAACCGAACGACGTAGGGCAGACGGTGAATCCTCTCCGCTAAGGAGATCCATCAGATGTTAGAAGAAAAGGTAAGTAAGCCGAGGACCCCATATACAATTTAAATGACTGTGCAGTGTTGTATTTACCTGTTATGTTGCATGAACTTTACAGAGGGTGAATACAAAACTTGGACCGGCAAAACTTTCAAACACTGCACAGTCATAAAAAATACACCCTATACTTACTACTGGATTGATTTTTGCTTGTGGATTAACTTTCTCTATTACCAGTGTCCTTCGTCATCAGATTAACTCACTCCGGTTTCTGAGATACCTGTAATTTACGTCCTCAAGATCAAGGACGTGAAGTCAACATTTTAGTCCAACTACAACCCGGTGTAGTGGTTGAATCCGCTACCTAGATATCAACACACCGGATGCTTAAGAACGAACGTACTTATCCATTCAGCAGTCTGGTGACCTGGTCTATTCCATACTCTTCTAAGGCATTGATCATTTCTGTTGTGATGTCTGGACCCGGGGTCTTGCCAGTTTTCGTATGGTTCATTCATTCATTCATTCAGTAGCATGTCCTTTGCAGAACCTCGCTCCCATACCAACCTTCCGGAAAATCTCTCTATCATAAGCAAGATGTCCCGCGTCCGATACACCCATCTGGAGATCATCCGCCACATCCTGCACCCATCTTCTCTTTGGCCTTCCTCTTCCTCTCTTCCCAGGCATATACCCCTCCATTATTGTTCTCTCCAAGCTTTCGTGACGTTTGAAGTGACCAAAATATTTCAATTTTCTTTGTTTTATCGTCTTTAATAGCCAGCCTTCTTCAATATTCAGCTCTTGAAGTATGGGTGAATGTGTTATTTTCTTTACTCAATATATTTTTAGAAATCTCACAGGCGTATGTTGCAACGGGAAAGATGCATGCTCTTAAAAATCTAATTTTTGTAGTTCTGTCTCTCCCATTGCATAATTTATTCAGTTGTTTTAGTCTTTGAAGAGCAATTGATAGTCGTCGTTTAATTTCTTTCATTGTGTCACCGTTGTTGGTAATCAATGACCCAAGATGTTCAAAATTGTCCACCACCTCAAATTTTTCCTCATTAACAGATAATTCTTTCTCCATAGCAGTTTTATCTGCATGTATTAACTTTGTTTTTGCTATGTTAAGATACAAGTTGTGATTTTCACTACTCAATTAGGTTGAGGCTATTAGGTTTTCTATACCAGTCGTATGCTTATCTGTTTAAAAAAAAAACAAAAAAACAACAACAACAAATCTGTGTCGTTCGCTTTGAACTCAGTTTTCCATACGTTTGCAACTACTTCTGGTGCATTGGACTGATTTTTACGTGTCCCTAACCATCAGGTGAAACCACTCCGAATTCTGAGGCACGTGTAAGTTCAAGAATGTCCCCAAGTTAAGGACGAGAAGTCAACATTTTATTCCAACTGACTCGTCTAAGGGATGAACACGCTATGTCGGCATCAGCACATCGGAAGTTTAAGAGCGAACACTTACCTCCGAAGAATTATGTGATATAGAATCCATGTTATATATATATATATATATATATATATATATATATATATATATATATATATATATATATATATATATATATACCATGTTGTATATTCCTATTCGGTGTATTCCATGCTCAGTCTTCGTAGACTTAGATGGATAGGACACGTTAGGAGGATGGATGATGGTAGAATACCAAAGAACATCTTTTTTGGTGAATTACAGATGGGTAGGAAATCTCAGGGTCGGCCTCTACTACGATACAAAGATGTGTGTAAGCGGGTTATGATTGATACAGGCATTGATAATGCACATTGGGAGCACGTCGCCGCTGAACGTGTTGCATGGAGGGCAACTATCAGAAATGGAATAAAGGAGAAAATGATTGCAGATAAAGCACACACACAGCGTGAGAGACGTAAGATGGTGCAAAATGGTGGAAATGACCATGTTTTCACATGCATCTACTGTGGGCAAACATTTGCAGCAAGAATTTGCCTTACCAGCCACACTCGCCACCGCCATGGGTCGTAGTTATTAAGCCTTTTTGAAGCACAATGTACCAAACTATCGTCTGTCAAGACGGAAAGGTGCCAATGAATGAATATATATATATATATATATATATATATATATATATATATATATATATATATATATATATATATATATATATATATATATATATATATATATATATATATATAACATCAATATGTTTCACTGTTAAACAAATGAAGAATTATTTGATACAGAATACATCTTTTTCTTGTTCGCTAGATATTGCATGTATTTCTTCTTTTCCGCAAGCAGTTGTTTAGAACGAAGCTGCGATATTTGCTGCTTTGAGTGGAGGGCTATAACTTCAGCAAGATATTATTTGGGATATTTCCCATATCAGCATCGACTCCTAGCCTCACACCTATACTGCAGTGATGCAATCTGTTGCCAGGATGACCACTTGTAGTGGATCTGTATGTGTCTCTCTTTTTGTCTAGTTCTAGTTTTAATTCGCATACACTTGGAGGTAAAACAGACTATTGATCAGCTCAAATCCGCCGACCCTAATGTAAGCAGTCAAGCTATTAATGGCTAAGTATAAGTATGCTTTCTATTGCGTCTTTAGGTGCATAAGCGGACGCGTTAGCAAGACTGGTAAGAAGCTACGCTGATAATGTTACGAGTGCGGTCGGACGAAGGTTCCACGTCTGTGTTTGTCGTCTCGCTAAGTGAGAAAAGACTGCCATCTTTTTCTCAGTGCCTTCAGGCCTACAAAATGTGCTGGCCTCATCACATCATGACCCATAGCAAATTCCGGCTATGGGGTGTTTTGTAAAATGTAGTTGAGTTAAGTTGTGCTGAGTTGAGTTGAGTCAAGAACCGACATCATACCGCTCGGGACATTGCCATACTAGCTCCGTTCTTTTCAACAGCCAGCGAAGAGTTCCAATACTAATGACACCAGTAGCAGTCTGATTATGTGTCCGTCTAGCCATTCCTCGGAGTCCTGAGTGACGGCCTGGTCATTTAGTCACTCCCCGCAGCACCATTCTCTCCAGGACGTGATGATCTATCTGTACTTCCGCACTATACGCATGATCCCAAAGGCGTCTTTCTGTCTTATTATACACAAATAACCCAGCTGTGCAAACCCCGCCAATCTGTCCGCCTGTTCGTTTCCCACCACACCAGCATGTCCTGAGGAAAACAAGTCTAACAGATGCTCTCTATTTTTGATTGTTGAAGTGAATTAATTACGTAAAGTACACAGAAAACTGTTGAAGATATATGACTTTTGTCATTAAAGATATAGTTGGTTGGTTGGTTGCATAATATGAATGAACAATAGTGAAGATATCTTTATTTATATTCAACATGCCAACACACGTTCATATCTCAGTAACAATTTTACTTTAAAAAGAAAACTGAAAAGTACAATCTGACAGAAGGGCCGAAAGTGTTCCATCGTTGCATGTTTATTTAGGCCAATATATTTTAATAACAGTTTCAAGAAAAACATCAATACATATTTGTCATCAGTTATTCATCATCATGTGTCATGCTGATAAGCATGTGCTGTCATATTTCACCATCTCACGCGATCACCAGAGTCGTGGATCAGCTCTGTGTTTTTGACGCGGCCATGCCATGTGGCGAAGTCATCCAGGTATTTATTTCTCTATCCTTCTCCTTATTCTTCTCCCTTCAATCTTGCTAGTTGTTACCAAGTTGTCCAGTTGATTTCTTCTCATAACGTGCCCAAAAATGCTGACTGAATATGTCTAATTTCCCTAATCATTTTACAATCAGTTATTGCATGTATGATATATTTTCATAATTCAAGTTTAGTTTGTAATGTCTTCCTCTTGTAAAAATACACGTAAAAGACAATTTTACAGTCTTTACAGCGCATTGGATACATCTCCAGGGCCTCTATTCGACTTTTTCATTCCTTGTTTATGGTCCAGTCTTCTGTATATCCACATCTCCAGGGTTCTCTATTCGACTTTCTAGTTCCTTGTCCAGTCTTCTGTGGAAGATTATGTGGGTGGGTGCGGAATTTGTGTGTGGGTAGGTGTGGGATATGTGAGATGGCGGGGAGATGTGTGCGTGCGTGGGGGATGTGTGGTTGAGGGCTGTGTGTTTGGCTGGGTGGTTGGAGGTGTGTGGGTGGAGGAGGATATGTGGGTGGGTGATTGTTGGTGGGTAATGGGACGGGTGGAGGACATGTGAGTGGGTGGGGAGATGTGTGTGGGTGGGGGATGTGTGGGTTGGGAAATGTATGTGTGCTTGGAGTGTGGGTGGATGGGATGTGTGGTTGGTGGGAGTGTGTGTGGGTGTGGAGATGTGTAGGTGTCGGGATGTGGTGGGTGGGTGGGGGGATGTATGTGTGCCTGGAGTGTGTGTGTGTGTGGTTGGGTGGGGGATGTGTGGGTGAATGGGGGATGTGTGGGTGGGTGGTGGATGTGTCTGATAACATGGTAATATGCATTGTTTATGTTTACAAAATTCATTTGACAATGTTTTTCCTATGCACTATTGATGAACGAAAGATGAGTGATTGGAAGGGCCGAATGTAAGACGGCCCTGCGTGCCCAATTTGTTACCCTTTGAAAATAAAGTCCGTTCGTTCGTTCGTTCGTTCTGTATATCCAGGGCCTCTATTCGACTTTCTAGTTCATTGTCCAGTCTTCTGTATATCCACATACCTGACTCATATTTGTATAGACAATGGGCACTCGGTGCATGATGTGATCAATATTACACAGGTCGCCTTTACTTCCCAAGACATTTCATGGTACCAATTTTAGGTTGCCTCGACATGGAAGCTCAGGGCAATTAAAAAAAAAAATTGGAATCCGTCCCAGTGAGGATCGAACCCCTGGTAACAGGACCGTCAGGCCACCACGCTCCCATCCCTCCCCCTCTCCCGGTACATCTGATTCATTCGTAACTGATCAAGTGCCATGGGGTAATTAATCGTCTTAAGCGACTTCCCGTATTTGCCATGGATGTATGTACGGTAGTGGTCCCTAAGCAACCCCCGTTAATTTGATATATAATAGAGGTCTGCTACCATATTAACAACTTTTAATTGCTTGTTCATTGTCCAGTCTTATGTATATCCATATCCCCAGGGTCTCTATTGGACTCTCTAATTCCTTGTTCATTGTCCAGTCTTCTGTATATTCACATCTCCAGGGTCTTTATTCGACTTACTATCTAAGAAACTTTAAACAAGCCTAAAGATAAGAAAAGAAAATTAACTCAGTCAACCAAGATGGAAAGAGGCTCTTCCAAAAGAGCTATAAAATGATGTATAGCAAGCCACCAGGAACCTGGATCATCGACTTACCCCCTTTCATCAACTAAAATCTTCAGTACTAGCAACCGGAATGTTAGAACTGTCTGTCTCTGTGCGTGCGTGCGTGCGTACGTGCGTACGTGCGTGCGTGCGTGCGTGTGTGTGTGTGTGTGTGTGTGTGTGTGTGTGTTGGTTAAGACAGCATTCGTAGAAGGAGAAATGCAATGTTATAAGATTAATGTTTTGGAACTATGCGAAACATGATGAAGAGGAGCAGGCAAAAAGCTTCTAAATAAGGTTAAACTGTTGTTCTCAGGCGATCCAGAGGAAAATGTTCTTTAAAGTGAAGAAGTAGCTCTAGTGCTAAATAAAGAGGCAGAGAAAACATTAATAAAGTTGGACGTAATGAACTGTAGAATAATAACAGCAATGTTCCATCATCAAGTGCCTTGCCGGCTGAAGTGGGCGATCATGTTTCTCAGCAAATTACGATCTCCGCCGACATGCATCAGTTTGTGTGTTGACTCCCTTCCCTGCCATGACACACGACTGTCAATAATATTATCACACTGTCTTCCTCTATCTCTCTTTCCGAAAATCTTTCTGGTTGTCACAACATGTTCCAGTTTCTTCTTCTTCTCATAACGACGTTTAAAGCCACAAAAAAGAAATATGAATGTGATCCAGTGTTATAAACCAACAAATTATAAGGAGAAGCAGATAAGGAGAAATTTTATACGAAACTTAAAAGTACTACAGACAATCAAAGTAATGGCAATATCAATATTTCGATTGTGACATTAAAGCCAAGACTGGATCAGATAACACGCTTTATTAAGAGATCATTGGGAAACACGAACTTAGATTAATGAACACAACTGAGAATTATTCACCAGTTTTTACGCTCTGATTCAATGTGCCAAAAGCGCATGTGTTTTTCGACATAAAAAATACAGAAAGCAACGTGAGTATCTCAAGAGCATAAGACATACAATGAAATTTATATCTGTATCTACAAGTATTATATCATTTTTGTATTATGTCTTGCAGGATTGTTTCACATGCCGTCTCTGTGACATAATTTTACGACACAGGAACAAAATGACCACTAAACTAACAACAGAAACGGCACACAGAAAGGCTGCTAAAATCCACGTGACAATCGGCTGTCGCTGAGTTCTGTCTGGTGTTTCTGGCTCACCATTTGTCCCAAGTGTCATAAGATTATTCCAGAACACCATGTAAGTAGCACGCAGATGTCTTTCTTGTCGGATGATCACGTCTGTTTGATTACTGTCGATCAGAATGTAATTCTGTTCGTCGCTGTAAGTTTCAGAGATGAAATTTTCATGAGACGGCTTTCTGCAAAAGAAAAAAAAAAAAAAAAAAAATAGCGAGAATTTACAAAGATTTAACAATACTCAAAGAACCAAAAAGGTGAAAACATGTGTACACACACACACACACACACATTCCTCTAAAACTACTGCATAGTATTAGAAAGAAATGGAAACTTCCTGCTGCACTTTCAAGTGATGGAGGACGGGAAAAGCACAACTGTGCAGTAAACACAACCCGGGGACCCGAGTACCAACGCTATAAGAGAACAACTCTACAACTGAGCAAAGTGGAGACACTCACTTGTCCCGACAGTCGGATGCTACTGCCAAAGGCTGAGGTAACATATTCCCGGGTGGATGTGGAAGACAAGGGAGAACCACAATGTTATATTCTCAAGTCTTCATGAACCAAAAAACAGATCAGAGAACGACGCCAATAGCTGTCGTCCGACATCCTCATTCGGTAGGGACTGTTGCGAGCTACAGATGGCACCAAACCGTCACCAATCGACGTAATAATGGCAAAACAAAAACGAACACATTTAGAATGGGCATTTTGGAGAGGAATGGCATCAACAGAACTGCTACGGAACACCTGGCACCGAGATATGTGGAGACACATGTAGACACTATGAGGCGCATAGAACGAACGAACGAACGAACGAACGAACGAACGAACGAACGAACGAACGAACGAACGAACGAACGAACGAACGAATGGACTTTATTTTCAAAGGGTCAAAAATTGGGCACGTAGGCCCGTCTTACATTCGACCCTTCCAATCACTCATCTGTCGTTCAACAATAGTGCATGATATTTCCATACAGGAAAAAAAAAACATTGTTAAATGAATGTTGTAAACATAAACAATGCGTATTACCTTGTTATGAGACAGGCAGATACACGTGCACATGCACATTCGTAATCATTTGCACAAACTCACAGTTATGCACTCAATCAATAACACACAAATGCAGAATCCCTCACATATACATATATTCAAACACAATCACAAACTCACAGACAAATGTTTACTTATGCACATACATACATAATATGTACGTGCGTGTGTGCAGCCAGCCAGCCATCCAGCCAGCCAGCCAGCCAGACAGACAGACAGACAGACAGACAGACAGACAGACAGACAGGCAGGCAGGCAGCATACTCATCCACACACACATCCCTATAAACACCCACCACACACACACACCAACCCACCGAACCCACCCACCGAACCCACCCAACCACACATTTCTCACTCACCCACACATTCCCCCACCAACTCACACATCCCCCATCCACACCCCCACCCACACAGACACATGCCCCATCCACCCACACATCCGCCACCCACACACACATCACCACTCATACACTTATCCCCCACACACATTCCCACCCACACACCCATCCCCCAACTCACACCCACCCACCCACCCATCTACACACATCCCCCACAACCCACCCACACATCTCCACCCACCCACACACATACCCAACATAACCACATACATCCCCCAACCACCCACACATCGCCACCCACACACCCCACCCCAACACACACATCCTCCACCCACACACACACATATATCCCCACCCATACACACTTCTCACACCCCCCCCCCCCACACACACACACACTCACCCTAACCCAAACACACACAATCCCACACCGCTACACACCCGCACATCCCACACCCAACCACACAAACACACATCACAACAACTGTTTCTGTCTTTTTGCTCATTCGGTCAATGACCCTCACAACGACTGTTTCCGTCCTCACTCATCAGGGTGATGGCCTCCAGTATTTTGTGACACAACCAACCAACCAACCAACCAACCAACCAACCAACCAACCAACCAACCAGTCACTCAGCCTTTATTTCTGGTATACTGCCAATCATTTATGTCACTGATGCTCTTCCATGTCATGCTATCAGACCGTTAAGTATTGTCTCTCTTCGTCTTCCCTGCGTTTCTTCTCTTCCAGCCTGTCCGTTGTAGCGTAAGACTCCCGCTCCATCCTCCTCATAATGTAACCAAAAATGTGGCCCGTCGCCTTCTGATGATCGTAATCATCTCTGTGAGCTAACGTCTTTCAAGATATACTCATCGCGCTTAAATTTGTCCATTGAATTATTATCAATCTTCTTTAAAACAATATCTCTACGGCTTCCACATAGTTCCTTACAAGTCTGCTAATTATCCACGATTCCCTTCCGTACAAGAGGATTGGCTCGATATAGATCTTACGATCTCTTGTTCCCACTGCGAGTTACAAAGATACATTACACAGAATATTCTTGATCTCGTGAAATTCACATTTTTGCTTGGGCTATCAAGTGGCTAAGGTCTTGCGAACGCGGTTTGTGAGCCCGTATACCCGGGTTCGAAACACGGCGATGCTGGTTTTTTCGAAAAAGGTATAGGGGCCGGTCGTTCAGAAAGCAATGGCAAACTACTGAACGTAACACTTGCCTAGTTCATCAACAGCAGCTGAAAATGCTGGTGTTGACTGCAACGTCCCGTAAGGGATATGCAACACAATTTTGTTTTTTTATTCTACATTTGTGGTCGTCGTGGCCGAAAGAAAAAGAGCGTTCTGCCTATTAAATTTCCGGTATGCTGATGGCCGGGTAAGAATATCATACCCTTTACCGCTCAGTTAAGACTCAAACGTTGACTTCTCGTTCAGAAAGCAATGGCAAACTATTGAGCGTAAAATTGCCTAGGAAATCAATCTGGGATTGATCACAACGTCCTGCAAAAAACAAAAACAACCTTCTTCCAAAACTTACCCATGTGTAATAAAATTTGCCCACATGTCTATTAAGGCGAGACTGACGGATCTGTCCAGGTCTGTGTAGTTTCTGGAAGGATGTCCTTCAATAGGGCACCCGAACAGATAAAACAGATCGTCTCCATGAGGCACCCCTGGGAATAATAACACAGAGATAACTGAAGTCTTCACCCTGGGAATGATAACACAGAGATAACAGAAGTCTTCACTCTGGGAATGATAGCACAGAGATAACAGAAGTCTTCACCCTGGGAATGATAACACAGAGATAACAGAAGTCTTCACCCTGGCAATAATATCACAGAGATAACAGAAGGCTTCACCCTGGGAATAATAACACAGATATAACAGAGGTCTTCACCTGGGAATAATAACACATAGATAACAGAAGTCATCACCCTGGGAATAATAACACAGAGATAACAGAGGTCTTCACCCTGGGAATAATAACACAGAGATAACAGAAGTCTTCACCCTGGGAATAATAACACAGAGATAACAGAAGTCTTCAACCTGGCAATAATAACACAGAGATAACAGAGGTCTTCACCCTGGGAATAATAACACAGAGATAACAGAGGTCTTCACTATGGGAATAATAATACAGCGATAACAGAAGTTTTCACCCTGAGAATAAATACAACACATAGATAACAGAGGTCTTCACCCTGGGAATAATAACAACACAGAGATAACAGAGGTCTTCACCCTGGGAATAATAACACAGAGATAACAGAGGTCTTCACTATGGGAATAATAATACAGCGATAACAGAAGTTTTCACCCTGGGAATAATAACACAGAGATAACAGAAGTCTTCACCCTGAGAATAATAACAACACAGAGATAACAGAGGTCTTCACCTTGGGAATAATAACACAGAGATAACATAGGTCTTCACTATGGGAATAATAATACAGCGATAACAGAAGTCTTCACCCTGGGAATAGTACCACAGAGATAACAAAAGTCTTCACCCTGGGAATAATAACAACACAGAGATAACAGAAGTCTTCACCCTGGGAATAATAACACAGAGATAACAGAAGTCTTCACCCTGGGAAAAATAACACAGAGACAACAGAGGTCTTCACTATGGGAATAATAATACAGCGATAACAGAAGTCTTCACCCTGGGAATAGTAACACAGAGATAACAGAAGTCTTCACCCTGGGAATAATAACACAGAGATAACAGAAGTCTTCACCCTGGGAATAATAACACAGAGATAACAGAAGTCTTCAACCTGGCAATAATAACACAGAGATAACAGAGGTCTTCACCCTGGGAATAATAACACAGAGATAACAGAGGTCTTCACTATGGGAATAATAATACAGCGATAACAGAAGTTTTCACCCTGGGAATAAATACAACACAGAGATAACAGAGGTCTTCACCCTGGGAATAATAACAACACAGAGATAACAGAGGTCTTCACCCTGGGAATAATAACACAGAGATAACAGAGGTCTTCACTATGGGAATAATAATACAGCGATAACAGAAGTTTTCACCCTGGGAATAATAACACAGAGATAACAGAAGTCTTCACCCTGAGAATAATAACAACACAGAGATAACAGAGGTCTTCACCTTGGGAATAATAACACAGAGATAACATAGGTCTTCACTATGGGAATAATAATACAGCGATAACAGAAGTCTTCACCCTGGGAATAGTACCACAGAGATAACAGAAGTCTTCACCCTTGGAATAATAACAACACAGAGATAACAGAAGTCTTCACCCTGGGAATAATAACACAGAGATAACAGAAGTCTTCACCCTGGGAAAAATAACACAGAGATAACAGAAGTCTTCACCCTGGGAATAATAACACAGAGATAACAGAGGTCTTCACATTGGGAATAATAACAACACAGAGATAACAGAGGTCTTCACCCTGGGAATAATAACACAGAGACAACAGAGGTCTTCACATTGGGAATAATAACAACACAGAGATAACAGAGGTCTTCAACAGATTCAAGTCATTCACTGACATCGGATGATTGAACATTTTAAGCGAATTCCCTTATCTGCCATGGACTTATCAGTTTTTCCCCTATGCGTTCAGAAAGCAATGGCAAACTACTGAACGTAAACTTGCCAAGAAATCGCAAACAGCCTATAAATGCTGGGGTTGATTATGACGTCCCGTAAAGGATATGCAACTAACATTTCCCTATGCAACCTCCTTTACTTTGATATATAATACATGTCTAGACATTTGGAGTCTCCGTGGCGAAGTAGTCAAGCCGTCTGACTCAGGCTCCGAAGGTTGTGGGTTCGATTCCGGGCCGCGTCCTTCGGTTCATGAGTGCATTTTTTCGGAGACTTCTGAGGGTCGTCACTTGAGCTACGGATTTTGTGCTTTGTGCGACGCTTTCCGCGCTGCGGAAAGAGACAGAGCCATATGGGATAAAAACCGGTGCAATGAAGTCGCCCCTGTCGACTTTTAAGCGACTTTTTTTTTAAAGCGACAACATGTCTGCTACCATATTAATACATTTTAAGTCATAACTATAGTCAGGTCTTAGATATGATTGAGCTACTGTATGACAGTAGACGGTACTACCTGCTTTCTGTTAGCGCTCAATGTTGGCCAGCGCTCACCAAACCTGACACCCCACATTGTACCAACGGCTTTGGGTGAAGAAGTGCATTTAGGAGGGTACAAGCCTTATCCTAGTGCAAGGAAATGCAACCTAAAGGCCAAAATGTCATGACAGAAAACACCAGGCCCTAAGCCTTGGTCGGCAACTGGTCTCGGATAGAAGCTCCGACAGGCGGATAGTTAGAGCATTGCATTGCTGATTGAAAAACTGGTCAAGGTGGTTAAAAGCGAAAAATGGGCAGAGGTGTGTCAAAGAGTAAGCACAGTCAAGTCACTGAAATTGTTCTGGCGACTACATAAAAGCATGAGTGGTGTAGTCAAGAATAAGAGCATTTCTGACTTCCAAGGTGCTGACCTCATCTGGCAGAGGACTGACGAGGACAAGGGCAAGGCCCTCTTTGAACGCTACCTTGAGCAGAGCAACCAGACAGACATGGGAGGCCGAAACCTGGCCAAGGAGGTCACCTCAGACAGATGCAAGGCCCAGAACACTTCGGATGAAGACACAGTGACAGTGAAAGAAATCAAGGCTGTGCTTCGACGATCAAAAAACAGTGCTCCAGGTCCTGATGGCATAAGATACGACGACATAAATAGGTGTACCGACAATGAGCTAGAGAAACTAGCAGACATGTACAACAACAGTATAGGGAGTGCTAGCATCAAGGAGGAATGGTTACACAGCTATCTGATTCCCTTGCCGAAGCCTGACAAAGACCACAACAAAATTCAGGGATGTCGAATTATAACCATGCAGAATACAATAGGCAAGCTGCTGGAGAAGGTAATTGCCAGGAAAATATCAAGCCAACTAGAGAGGCAAGGTGTTTTCCCACCTACCCTGGGTGGGTACCGTCCAAAAAGAGAAACCTGGACCAATGCAGCAGTCTTTGCCCATGATGTCTATGAAGGTTTCCACTCAGGCACTGAAACCGTTGCTGCAGCGATTGATCTTGAGGACGCATACAACAGAGTACCACTGGATTTTTTAATGTTTCAGCTTCTTGAACTAAACGTAAGTCCATTCCTCCTTAGTTGGATCGCTGCAGCCCTCTTCCAACGGAAAGTAGTTTTTAGATGTGGCAGTTGGACTTCGGAACCAACAACAATATATCCTGGCCTATCACAGGGATCACCATTATCTCCGGTACTGTGCAACGCCTACACAGTGAGAATCACCAGTGAGCAGATCACTGGACCTGGCAGGACATTGTCATATGCCGATGATGTTTTAGTGTATCGTCAGGGTAAGGATAGAGAGGAGGTTGCTGTGGAACTACAAACCGAACTCAATCGCATAAGTACTTGGTGTGATGAAGCTGGGGCAATGGTCAACCCAACAAAGGCAACAGTGACTTGGTTCTCGTTGAATAATCATATTGTCAACAATCCAACACCAACTGTAATGCTGTGTTCAGAGACGGCGGAAAGAACGCAGGCAATGAATTACCTGGGGATACGGTTTGATCGAAGCCTTGCTTATAATGTGCACATAGACCAGGTGATAACAAAGGCCAAGCGGGGTTTGGCAGCGATGCGGGTGATGGCGGCAGCAAACTGTGAGCAGCGCCATCTATGTCTTCTGTACGAGGGGCTGGTCATGTCTGTTTTGGAGTATGCAATGGCAATCCTGACTCTAAGCCATAAGCAGATAGAAAGGATGGAAAGGATACAGAATGAAGCTATGCGCATTATTCTTGGATGTACAAGAGATACAGCACGCAGGGCGATGCTCTACCTTCTTGATTTTCCAACCATTGAAGAGAGAATACAAGTTTGCAGGGCACGCGCCTACCTCAGAATTAACGCAAACACACAACATCCACTGCATAGTGAAATTAGGAAGGTGAAGGGCAGCAGGTTACAAAGAGGACGGTCGTGGATGGGTCTGTCAAAGTCTTGCTTAGGGCAAGAATTATGGCTCGTATCTTGACAAGTGTGATACTAAATATGCTTATCAAATAACACGAGGCTAACAACCGATAATATAATTCGCGCTATTTATTCGCGCACTGCACATATCAGAAACAATACAAGCTTCGCGCAATCACAATTCACAATATCCAATAGATTATAAATGCACGCAATCAATACATCAATATAATAATACATCAATGCACTCCACTTACAAGTCACACAGACAGGCGTTCCATCTCCAACGGTCATACAGGCTAGCTATCAAGACATGCATAAAACTCTCAAGCCGCATTCACACGTCAGTCCGTTACGGGCCCCAAGCCTAGTCTGGCTGGACTTTCAGCACACACCACAGTTGTGCTCGAGTCAGCCCGCGTGACCCCTCAATGTTCACGCTGTGTTCCAGCTGACCGCCGACTGCTTAGTATCGCTCAGCGTTGATTGTCTGGCGTTGTTGAAGACGCCGCGTTATAGCTGTAGTGCTTATAATAGATCAGCGTTGCATTGTCGGGCGTTGGTGCAGACAACGCGTTATAACTCTGGGTGAGACTCTGACATTCTCCCCCCCCCCCTCATTCTCATGAAAGGTTTTCCTTTCATGTACTCTATATAGCTGTTCTTTATCTTGTCAGAATCGAACTTTGCACTTCATCTGACGTAACTCTTTAGTTTGTCTTAATATGTACAGGTGATTAGTAAACAACATGCATACAATCCCCATGCCTACCCATCAAGCATACTTGTCAAGTACAATCAATTCCATGGTTTTTACCTCGCTAAGACACAGCCAGTCCGGTAGGTTAAGGCTAACTTGCCCCTACCTCTCCACCAAAAAGAAAAATTACAAATAATCAGGTGAGTCTGTGAGTATCTACCTATAAGATAACTCCGACATTGGACATCTACCCTTATCTAATAAAATATCCAATGAAGGTCTTCAGTTTTGGTAAGTTTTCCCATATACACATGACGTCACATTGACGTGATACCTATTAGGCAAACATGGTAGTTTCAATACATATTTACACATCACCAACAATATTTAGTTATGTCCCTTGGTTATGGAACAAAAGTTAGGGACAGTAATTTTATCACGCTTTCAACAAAATAAATTACAAGTAACATTTTCTTTCTTAGTGTCAT
Source organism: Cepaea hortensis (assembly GCA_963921405.1). Taxonomy (NCBI): domain Eukaryota; kingdom Metazoa; phylum Mollusca; class Gastropoda; order Stylommatophora; family Helicidae; genus Cepaea; species Cepaea hortensis. Next base: position 103,154,949 of record OY992885.1, on the reverse strand, counting down.
AATTTGATCCTCCTTGACAAAAGTGCACAAAAGGTCACTCTTGTGAAAAAGTAAATCAAGCTACGATGCTGAGATTACATCTAACAAAACTCGACATATACAATTTCGTATATGGAAATGTTTCATACCCAAATTTTCATACAATTGCCATAAATTTATAAACATTTTATTATGGTATGCTAACTTTCAAATTAATATGGACGTCTAACGGAAGTGTAGAGCTGTGTTGTTGCACACTCAAGGTCTCTCGTTTTAGATGGACTTTAAATATACGGAGCACCCAGATCTTGTCATCAGCTGTTGGATAGCTTCTTCCGTCTTATCCTCGGATTAGGTTGTCAAGGTCATCATTCGTACTTGTTAAAACGTCGTGGACCATCTTTGTAGCTGTACTCAGGATTACTTGGCGCTGTTCAAGCTCAGTAAGTCTTTGGGTCCTGTAGTACTGTCCTGTGACACTTGTAGTGTCTATTTCTTATAATACTACATATTTACAATAGTAATGGCATTCTTTCACATCACTCACAATTATACGACACATTCATTTGCATAATAATAATAATAATATGTACACAATATATTTACAATGGGAGATTAAATCTTCCCTATCACACTGTTCTTCACAGCGTAACTGACATAAAGTCACAATTGGCTGTGGTGTTGAGCACTATTTACGTTGCAGTTTATACACCATCTGCAATGTGCTCGGGTGTTACCTGGCTATTGGGTGAGTCGTATGGACATCTCGATAGAAGATCGGCCAGAGAGTTATGTGAGCCTCGTATATGCCTGATTTCGAAGCTATAGTCCTGTAGAAGAAGGGACCATCTGGCCACTCTGTGGTTACTTGGGGTACGACTGGTGATGAATGTCAAAGGGCTATTGTCTGTTTCAATAATGAAGTGTTTACCTAAAAGAAATCTCGAAAGTTTACGTACCGAGAACACAAGAGCGAGGGCTTCAAGTTCCGGCGTGCTGTAATTTTGTTCACTGGTGTTCAATTTCCGGGAGACGTAGTATACAGGGTACAATATTTGGTCGTGCTCTTGAAGCAGTACCCCTCCAATGGCTACGGAGATCGCATCGCATCTTAGCCTGAAAATAGTGCTAAGATCAGGTAATTTTAGAATAGGTTCACTGGAAAAATAAGATAGTACTTTCGCAAATGCAGGCCTTAAACATTCGCTATTTACAATCACATTTGGATGTTTGTTTGTTAGTAAATCAGTGAAACATTTGGTCAATTCAGCAAAATGAGGAATAAATTGTCTATAGTAATTCAAAAGACCTAACACACTTCGCAACTCTTTTTTGGTTGTCGGAAGCGACAATTTCAAAATTCTAGACATGATGTTATCGTCAGTTGATATGAAGCCATTTGAGATCTTATAGCCCAAAAATGTAATTTCTTGAAAGGCTATATCAACTTTGGATGGTTTTATTGTCAGTCCATGTTGTCTAATCCTGTCGAATGTCTGCTGTAGTGCTGTTATGTCGTCTGTCATGTTCTTTGTATGTATGCAAATGTCGTCCATGTACCAAATGATGTTGGAAATGCCTGTCAAAAGTCGTCTTGTCATTCTGACAAAAGTTGCTGGAGCATTAACTAGCCCGAATGGCAACTTGCACCATTCGTATAGTCCCCAGGGTGTGGCAAATGCTGTCAGATATATACTGTCAGCATGTACAGGTATTTGCCAGTAACCTTTTGTCATGTCCAGTTTAGTAAAGTCACGTGAGTCAGTCAGTTCAGTTAGTATGTCTTCACAGTTGCTCATTGGTTCTAAATCCAACTGTGTAATGCTATTGAGTTTCCTATAGTCAACAGAGTCTTATTGTGTTGTCCTTTTTCTTCACAATGACAATGGGTGAACAAAAATGTGATTGTGAACGTCGGATGATATGGTTTGCTTCTAAGTCAATAATTTCTTGGTGTAATTTGTCTTTGTAGTGTATAGGAATGGAATATGGTCTGCATTTTATTGGGATGTCAGACGTCAAAATAATATGATGATGCACTAAGTCTGTCTGTCCTGGGTTGTTAGAAAAAATTGTACTGTAGTCTTGTAATACTTGTCTGCAACTGTCAGTCTGTGTCTGCGTCAGTTTGGGATTTACCTTTATGTCCTGTAGGTTGGTTGTCGTGTCCAGTACTGGTGTTGATATCTCGTCAGTATCGTTGTCGTCTGTCTGGTCCACTATTGTTGTGCTTGCTGTAGTCTCTACTTGTTCGTCGTCCCTGTGGTAATATGGTTTAAGCATGTTAATATGAAAAAATCTTGTGTTTGTCCCTAACTGCAATTTCGTAATCTACTGTCGAAATTTGTCGTAACACTTTAAACGGTCCTTGCCATGAGTCTGTGAGAAGATGTCTGTCACTTGGCAATAAGAGAAGAACGTCCTGTCCTGGCGTCAGAGTAATGTTTCTATTTCCTCTGTTAGCGTATTGTCGGTAGAAAGCACCAGATTTTTGTAGTGCTTCTTTTGCTAACACACATGATTTCATGATTTTATCGCGCAATGATATTACATGTTCATACGATGAAATGGGTGTAAATATGGTTTTACTTTCAGTCAACATAGACTGGTACAATGATAATGGGCCGCGTGGTTTGGCACCATACACTATTTCAAATGGTGAGAATCCAGTGCTGGAATGTGGCACTTCCCTATATGCAAATAAAATAGCACGTGTCCCAGTCTTCGGGATGTTCTTGGGTTACTTTTGAGAGCATATGTTTAAGATCGCCGTTGATCATTTCTATGATACCTGTGGAGTGTGGGTGGTACGGGCTGTTAAAGCATTGCTTCACCCCCAACATCTTAGTAAATGCTTGTGTAGGTGCGGCAATAAACTGGCTACCCCGATCAGAAAGGATGGTATCAGGGAATCCTACCCTTGCAAAAATATGGAAGAATACTTCCATGATGTCTTTGGAAGTTATATTCTTCATCGGAATGGCTTCTGGCCACCGACTACATAAATCAATTATTGTAACAATATATTTGTTTCTCCTTGATGTTATGTGGTTAAGAGGACCAACTATATCGACCGAGATCTTTTCAAACGGTCTACTTGCCAAATCAGTGATTTGCAGTTCTGCTTGCGGGTGTTTCCCCTTTTTAACAAGCTTTTGGCAGATGTCACACGATCTGCAATATAATTTGGTATCACTGCAAAATTTAGGCCAATAGAATTGAGTAAGTAACCTTGCTCGTGTTTTAGCATACGCCATATGCCCTGCAAAGGGTATGTCATGCGCTAGCTGTAATGCTTGGTTGCGGTTTTCTGATGGTAGCACCGTTTGTTCTGTAGTGCTAGAACCTTTGGTATAGTACCGTGTCAGATTTCCGTTTTTCAGAGCAAAATACCATTTAGCGTTCTTTGCTACTCGTGGCTTTTGGCCTATTAATTTAAAATACTTTTGCAACGATCGATCAGCTTTTTGAGCTGTTATAAATTTCTCCCTGGTTGTTTCAGGAGATGTTACAACTGGGCTTATTAGCTGTAAAGCCTCTGTCTGATCGATTCGATCTTGCATTTGAGCAGTAGATCTGGTTACTGCATTTGTAATATCAAGGTTATCATGTACATTACAACTTGGTGTTACATTTACACAACTACATTCCTGTGATGACATTGCCGAATTGGCATAATACATTCATTTACAGGTGGTAATACATCAGGAATGGTGATTTGTGATGGTGGTGAAATGGTATTATCAATGTTACACGTGACAGTGGATATAATACTGTCATGTGGCATATCATTCACCTCTGGAAGGGTACCAATGATGACATCACAACAAGGATTGGTCAATTCTGCGCATTTGACCTTTCCGGTGAGGAATGGTGTACTTATGTATGCCCATGCAAGCGGGTATCTCTCGATGTTACCCGAGAACGTTCTGCATGTAACATATTTACCACTATATTGTGATGGTAAGATATAGTCTCTCTAATGCCAATGAGGGTACTGCCGCTATCCCGTAAAACGGTGGCAGCTCTACCGTTAATATACCCATGGTGGATCTTTAATTTACCTTGGGAGTTGACTACTAAATTGGCTTCCTCATTTGTAACAGGAATGGAATGGCCACATGTCAAAATGCCATCCTCATGAAATTGATCACAGATAGTACATTTGTCGTGTTGAAACACATCAATAGAATGTGCTGCGTTTACAGTTTGATCTTCTACACTTTCATCTTCTGATGAAGAACTATCAATCATGGCTGCATTCGCCTTTTTGGAAATAGTTTTGGCTTTACAATCTTTCCGCCAGTGGCCGAACGCCTTACAAAGGAAACATTTGGTGTTCCGTCTGTATATCTTTCTTTCTTTGTCTTGCTTCGCTATGTAGTTTTGTAAGTACGACATGTAACCAGGATGTTGGTCACACATATCAGTTTCGTTGTGTGACAAATGACAATATTTGCATTTGTTAAGCTGTTCAGTAGATTGCCTATAGGGCTTTTGTTTGTTGTAGGGCACTGACTTAGATCTATCATATGTAGCGGCTGCTACAAAGTCTGTGCTAGTCAAACCAGTAATGAAACATTGCTTATTGGCCGAAAAATAACCTGAGCCACGACTTTCAATCTGTTGTACACTTTCACACTGACATTCTAATAGAAATTTCGAAAATGGAGGTGGGAGAGATGTGATAATTTTATCTCTCAAAATAAGATCTGTCAATTTATCAAAATTACCATTCACTTTGGCTGCTGACAGCCACTTAGAAAAAACATTCTGTATTTCTGAGATGTAATCAGAGAACGTTTGTGTTGGTTTAGGAGACAATTTACCAAACTGTTCTCTGTAGCCTGCTTCATCTAGCAGAAAATGAGACATAATTTTTGTCTTAATATAATGATAATCTTTCTTCAGGTCATTTGGAATAGACTATCACTTTCAGAGGTTCTCCAGAAAGACTTCTCATATATATTATACTCCATTCTGACTTTGGGATCTGATAATGATCCATAATACATTCAAAATTTTGTGTGAAAGCTGCTATGCAATCACCTGTGGTGTAACTTTTAATCAGCCCTTGGTATTTCTTATATGGCTGGTCTTTGTCAGCTTTTCTATCTTCCTTTTCTTTGGAAGTTTCTGCTTTCAGCTGTTCAATTTTTAGCTGTACTTCAAGCTCTTCTTTCTTGCTCTGAGCTACAATTTCAGCTTTTCTTATTTCTGCATCTGTTTCTGCTTGCTTAAATTTTAAAGATGACACCAAACAACCTGTTATTTTTGGAGCAAGAGAAATTAGAACATGTGCAAGTGTGTGGTGTATGTAATGTCACTTAAGTTTTTGTAGGTTTGTATGTCGTCAAGTATTGTTGTTAGTCGTATCACCACACTCAACAACTCTCTTTTCACACTTTCCAAACGTTCCGCTAACACTACTTTTACTCAATGACATTCAAGGACATGGCCGCCATTTTGTTTTTATCACTTCAATAACTCGGTTGAAATTTACTAAGTCCAAAAACGCACTTGTAGTTTCGCTAAATTAACTCGAAAGATGGTATTCATCTATTAAATTATACCCTACACGCTCGCATTTGTTCAAAACTCGCACTTTTTACCCATAATTGATTCACACAAAAAAAACAACAACTCGACAACAGTCGCCATGTTTACAATTATTTAACACTCTATTGTTTTTGTATTTCACGGTTCAAATCCAATGAGAACGTAGACCCCACGTTCGCACTTGTCAAAGTCTTGCTTAGGGCAAGAATTATGGCTCGTATCTTGACAAGTGTGATACTAAATATGCTTATCAAATAACACGAGGCTAACAACCGATAATATAATTCGCGCTATTTATTCGCGCACTGCACACATCAGAAACAATACAAGTTTCGCGCAATCACAATTTACAATATCCAATAGATTATAAATGCACGCAATCAATACATCAATATAATAATACATCAATGCACTCCACTTACAAGTCACACAGACAGGCGTTCCATCTCCAACGGTCATACAGGCTAGCTATCAAGACATGCATAAAACTCTCAAGCCGCATTCACACGTCAGTCCGTGACGGCCCCCAAGCCTAGTCTGGCTGGACTTTCAGCACACACCACAGTTGTGCTCGAGTCAGCCCGCGTGACCCCTCAATGTTCACGCTGTGTTCCAGCTGACCGCCGACTGCTTAGTATCGCTCAGCGTTGATTGCCTGGCGTTGTTGAAGACGCCGCGTTATAGCTGCAGTGCTTATAATAGATCAGCGTTGCATTGTAGGGCGTTGGTGCAGACAACGCGTTATAACTCTGGGTGAGACTCTGACAGGTCAAGCCGAAGATATTCTTCAACAGGTGTGTTCACTTGAGGACTTAGAACCTGGCGAGGAGTGGGTGCAAGTGCCAACAGACTTCTGCACATCCTTTTCAGTTTGCATCCAACTAGATAGAAAATGCAGACAAGAAAATCCGGCTGCTGTTGAGGCTGAAGTACAAGCGTTGATTTTCGAGAATTCGCTAGACGGTGACGCGGTCATCTACACAGATGGGTCGGTCGTCCGACATGTGAGAAGCTCATGGGCCTTTACAGCTCGGGCCGGAGGGAGAATTGTGAAGGAGGACTCTGGTGCTTTCACTGAAACCACAAGTAGCCTGACCATGGAAGTCTTGGCAGTAAGTAAAGCAATAACATTGCTCGAGACACAGACATTCACTAGGGCTTGTTTCCTTAGCGACTCAATGAACATGATCAAGAGGATAGAGGAGGGGTCGATCCGAAGAGAATGGTTGCTGCCTCTGAAGCAGTCTCGGCTGGCAAAGATTAGTTTCATCTTCGTGCCAGGGCATGCGGGATTACAAGGAAATGAGCGGGCTGACAAGCTCGCAGGTGAGGCTACTGTGGAGGGCGGACGCGCCATGGACCAGGCTGACATTCTGAATGCTCTACGAGAAGTGAGACGTTTGCGAGAACCAAGTGATGACTGTGAATCTACAACAATGGCCAGACTGCGAGAGCAGCAAATTAAAAGAGGGGTGGCCAAACAAGAACACTACGCAGGAAGCCAAAGAAGATTGATAAACCAACACAGAACTGGCGTCGTTAGCCGCTACACGCTGCGGGATTTGCTGAGGAGGGGATCCGAGCACTTATGGACTGAATGGTTCGATGTGCAACGAGGATGATCTGTCGACTAACTAACTAACTAACTATTGCTGATCCGGCAGGTTGTCTTGTTTCAGACATATTGGTGTTACCTCTCCTCTAGAATAAACTAGGTAGGCCGAGAGAGGGATCGTGCTGCACGGGCAACACATGGTCTCTACATTCAGCTCAGGCTTTGTGTTATGGACAGGTATAACTCCATTTACAAACTATCGTCTGTCAAGACGGCAAGGTGCCAGTCAGTTTAACTGTGACACAGCCTTACTTTCCACTTTCATCCATCCATGTTTGTTTGGTCCAAATCTACTTTTTGTTTGTCGCTGAATAAGTTAAAAACCATTTAAGGATAAGATTATCGAATTCACTGCACCGGGATTTATCCCATATGGCTCAGTCTCTTTCCCCTGAGCAGACTGCTGAAAGCGTGGCACAGGCCACACAATCTGTAGCTCCAGCGATGATTCTCAGGAGTCTCCGAGCCCCAGGAATGCTAACCTGGTCAAAAACGCACGCAAAAGTCGGATGTGTTGTCCTAAGGGTCTAGGCCCAAGGGTGCATAACAATACACCGCAATTACATCTGAAAAAAACATCCCGGATGAACGCAGCAGAAGAAGAAGAGAATATCGTGAACAGAATGGCGGAATCTGGAAACGAACCCAAAACCTTCAGATCGTGAGGCAGGCGGTTGAATCACTTTGTCTTGGGGACCTGCAATTTAGATTAGCTAAAATGGATTGTCAGTGGCACGGTATATTTATCACAGAGAGTTATCATCGCTATGTCAAAAGCATTAGTATTAATGAGTCATGTATTAATGATTATTGTACATTTCCAATGCATCCCGATTCATATATTGTTATGTATTTATGGTTGATTGTTGTTGTTCAAGATCAGCCTCAAAGTCATGTGTGAATTAAATAATATATGACTGCAGAGAGATAAGAAAGTTAAAATGTTAGATGGGCCTGCGTGCCCATTGTTTTTTAACCCTTTGAAAATAAAGTTCGTTCGTTCGAGCGTCATCAGTTGCTGTGTCCGCTTTGGTTACAGACTGACAGACTACAGTTAATCCATCATCTTAATGTGATCCTCACACGTTTATTGTCGTCTGCCTCTTGCTAGATTATCCTCGCCTTGATCCCGGGGTAGTATTTTATAAGCGAAGCACACATCAAATTCATGTGGCACACCAACAGAACGAGCGTGTGCGTTAGTAAAGTAGCTAGGGGGATACGCTGAAGATGTCATAGTGCCCGTTTGGGCGAGAGTTCGGCGCCTGGGTTCGTCGTCCGCTCAAGTGAGGGAAAGACTGACCACCAATTCTTTCATGAACTCAGGCCCTAGAAAGAGTGACCGTCCGCATACACCAGCAGATCCATAGCAGGCACCAGAAGACGTGGAATTGATAACGTAACATTACATCCGTAAAATTGAGGGCGAGTTAGCGAAGCCGATAGCGGAGTGCGATGATCAGTTACGTACACACAAATCATGATGATGATGAAGAAAGTATGAACACGAAAGTCTACAGTTATGGACGCGCACAACATGAAGATGATGAAGACAGTATGAACACGAAAGTCCACAGTTATGGACATTAAAAAAAACAACAACAACAAAACATGATTTTGATAAAGACAGCATGAACACGGCGAGTTAAGTTGAGTTCAGATGAGTCCAGAACCAACATAACAGCACTCGGGACATTCCCATGGTGCTCCACCGTCATCTGCAACAGCCAGCGAAAAGTCCCAAGACTAATGGTACAAGTAGCACTCTGATTATGTGTCTGTCTGATCTTTCCTTGTAGTTTTGATTGTCGACTAGATCGTCTGGTCACTCCCTGCAGCACCATTTTCTCCAAGCCATGATCATCTACCGGTTCTTTTGAACTATACACACGATTCCAAAGTGCCTCGACCACGTCTGCCTGACCACGCACCAATACACCACCTAGCGGTGCAGATCCAGCCAGTCTGTCCGCCTGCTCGTTTCCCACCGCACCATGTTCATGGAGTCCAACAGATGCTCTTGAATTTGTGATGGTTGAATAATGTTTCGCTGACATTCTGACCCAATGCTCGCCTCTACCAATGTTCTCAAGCATGCACACTTCTCTGATTGTGTCTTCTGAATTGAGTATGAAAACGGGGACGCTAGACTTATCGGCAAACACTAGATGACGATAATGGAGACAGTATGAAAAAGGAAAGTCTAGCCTTATCAGTACAAGCAGCATGATGATGAAAACACCACGAAGACACAGAAACTCACCCATCCACTGTGGATAAAGGGACAGTTCAGATCTGTGCTGGAAACTGTAAAGATACACCTGGGTTCTGTTGCTTCTGGTTAGAAGATCGGCAGTTTGCACTGTGGGAGCTGTGAACGTTACATCACCTGCCAACTACACAACGATTGACACGTATTACATTCTCTTACTGCATGTAATATCTTTTCTCACGGAAAACGAGACAGAGAAAGGCAGGCAACAGCAACAACGACACCATCACCACCTCGAACAACAACAACAACAACAACAACAACAACAACAACAACAACAACAACAACAACAACAACAACAACAACAACAACAACACCACCACCATCACCACCTCGAACAACAACAACAATTTTGTTGCGTATCCCTTACGGGACGTTGCAGTCAACACCAGCATTTTCAGCTGCTGTTGATGTACTAGGCAAGTGTTACGTTCAGTAGTTTGCCATTGCTTTCTGAACGACCGGCTCCTATACCTTTTTCGAAAAAACCAGCACCGCCGTGTTTCGAACCCGGATATACGGGCTCACAAACAACAATAACAATAATAATAATAACAACACCAGCACCAGCACCAGCACCACCACGATCACCACCAACACCACCACCACCACCACCATCACCACCAACAACAACAATAACAGCCACAATAACTAACGTCTGAAAGGCGTATGTAGTTGGTAGTCACATTCTCCGGGTCGGACCATGGCTTGTACACAAAATAGGTCAGATCTGAAAAAAGCAAAGACATATTTATACCTCCTACACAACTCTAGAATAACAACAGCACAATGGATTATTAGTTTTAATGACGCTTTCTTTTATATATTAAGAAGCTAAATGAAGCAATACTTGGTACAGTATTACTACTATACATATTAGTGGTTTTGTGTTGAAATTATGCAATCGTGCGAATTCCTTTGTCAGGCGGAAGATCTTTTCTATAAATAGTTCCTTGAATTATTTATTTCTTATTCTTCTTTAGACAGTATTGATAGCGGATAATGCAACAGGTCTACAACAATTGTTGGGCATTGTATTAACAGAGAGTGCAAAGAAAGGACTCTCCTTGAATATCAAGAAAACAGTAACAATGGTGGTATCAAAGAAATAGGTGACACCCAAATGTCAAATAGAGATAGAAGGGAAAATTCTTCACCAAGTGGATAGTTTTAAATATCTGGGGACATTTATAACATCAGATGGAAGATGCACAACAGAGATCAAGAGCAGAATAGGGCAAGCAAAGGCGGGATTAAAAAAAAAAAATGAAGAGTATCTTATGCAATAAGTCGCTATCATTGAATGTAAGAAAGAGAGTGCTGAAGTGCTATAAGCCTGTTTTGCTGTATGGCTATGCATCTTGGAATATAAATGAATAAATTAGGAAGAGATTGGAAGCAACAGAGATGTGGTTCCTTAGATGAATGTTGCGAATTCCTCTGACTGTCAAAGTAACTAACGACGAATGCCTTAAAGAGGCTGGCGAAACTAGAACACTATATACAACAATAAGAAAGAGACAAACAGCTTTTTTTTGGGTCATGTAATGAGAAGAGAGGCGCTGGAGTACATCGTGACAACTGGAAAGATCGAGGGGAAGAGAGGCAGAGGCAGACCACGAGAAATGATGCTGGATGGATTGCGACGGTGACGTGGAGGATTATCAACGACAGAGTTGATTCAGAAAACCAAGGACAGAGATCTGTGGAGAGTCGTGAACGCCTACGCCAGTCGGCACGGCACTTGATGATGATGATATTCTTCTTAATTTTTGTGTGTGTGTGGTATTGGCTACTACTTTTCCTATCAAATGTTGCAAAGAAGAGGTAGATGTAATATTCTGCTTCTCCTTTTGATATGTTACTCGCGCTACTATCAGTATCATGTTTAATTTCTTCACCGTCTCTTTTACTGATTTCACGTTTCAAGAATAATAATACATAGTCTGATTATATCATTTTTATGTATGCTCCAAATATGTTTACTATCATTAATGTTAATAATAATTATTCAGCACCGTAGGGACCTATTTTTATGTGTACTCTAAATGTAGGCGCTCATTTTTATCTCTCCTCCAAATATAAGAACTCATTTTATGTATGCTCCAAATATAGGGGCTCATGTTTGTCTGTACTTCAAATATAGGGGCTCATTTTATCTCTCCTCAAACATAGGGGCTCATTTTTATTTCCCTCTTCCAAATACGGGGGCTTATTTTTATCTATGCTCCAAATATAGGGGCACATTTTTATCTAATCTCTAAATATAGCGACTCATTTTGATCTCTCCTCCACAAATATTTACTATTGATTCTATCCATCCATCATGTGCCTTGCCGATAAGCGCGGGCGGTCATGTTCTGCCATCTCACTCGATCACCAGAGTCATGGATCAGCTCCGTGTTCCTGTCTCGACCATGCCATGCGGCCAAACCATCCAGGTATTTACTTCTCGGTCTTCCCCTTGGTCTCTTCCCTTCGATCTTATTTTTTGTTATAATTTATTTATTATTTATTTTTTAAATTTATTTGTATAATTACTATTTACAGTATTCATGTTATTATTAATTATAAAGTCGCTTACAGGAACATGCCGTGGGAATGTGAAGTGAATGTAGGACCAGGCCATTTATTTAGGCCGGAGTGTGCGGGGGATAGGTGATCAGTCTTTCCCTGCCGTAGGAAGCGATGAGTGCACTGATTCCTTAATCGTTATGCCAACGCATATTTATTATACAGTGTATTTAAGTGGAATATTATTTATGGGTGTTATTTATGTTCAAATAAGCTTTGGGGTATATGGGTGTTATTTATGTTCACCCAAGCTTTAGGCCCCTGTCTGTGGGTGTTATTTATGTTCAGGCAAGCTTTAGGTCCCTGTCTGTGGGTGTTATTTATGTCCAAATAAGCTTTAGGTCCCTGTCTGTGGGTGTTATTTATGTCCAAATAAGCTTTGGGGTCTATGGGTGTTATTTATGTTCATATAAGCTTTGGGGTCTATGGGTGTTATTTATGTCCAAATAAGCTTTGGGGTCTATGGGTGTTATTTATGTTCACCCAAGCTTTAGGTCCCTGTCTGTGGGTGTTATTTATGTTCAGGCAAGCTTTAGGTCCCTGTCTGTGGGTGTTATTTATGTCCAAATAAGCTTTGGGGTCTATGGGTGTTATTTATGTTCACGTGAGTTTTGGGACATTGTCTATGGATGTTATTTATGTTCACGTGAACTTCGTTTCCCCTCAATCTTGCCAGTTGTCACCAAGTTCCCCAATTTATTTCTAGTACATTTCTCTAATCAGTTTACGGGTGTCCTTTTTTTCTTGCAGAACCTGCTCATTGGTTGTCTCTCTCTCCCCCCCCCCCCCCTATCCATGGTATACAACAGGCATCTGGAAATATCCAAGGAAGTAGATGCGGACGTCGTGATATTAACCACATTTCTCATAAAAGAGCCGATTGATCTAAACATACGTCATGATGTTGGATATATGACTTGTGTGTGATCAAACACATCTTCTTTGGTGAATTACAGACGGGTAGGAGATCTCAGGGTCGGCCTCTACTACGATACAAAGATGTGTGTAAGCGGGACATGATTAGTTAGTTATCAGTTGGGGTATCTTCGTTGCACTCCGGACATGTCCATAGGTGCTCAGATCCTCCCCCCAACATATGCATCAGCGTCCGGTGGTTAATAGTGCCAGTTCTGTGTTAGTTGACGAGGCGCTTTGTTTTCCCGATGTACCTCTCGCGTCTGGCTGTGCCGATTCTTACTCCCAGGTCTTTCATCCTGGAAAGCGATGTGGAATCACTGGCGTCAAAATCCTCTGTTCTCGCCATATCTTTAAGGGCGTTAATAACATCGGCACGATCCATGGGCTGGCCATCTACAGGGGGTGCAGAGCCAGCCAATTTATCAGCTCGTTCATTTCCCTCGACTCCCGCATGTCCCGGGACGAAGATGAAGGTGACTTTGCGGACAACAGACTTCCGCAGCGACTCAGTCCACTGTCTACGTACAGATCCAGCTTCGACCTTCTGAATCATGCTCATTGAATCACTTAGTACACACACGTTGGTATAATGCTGTGATTCCAGCCATATGAAAGCCTGTGTAACTGCCATCACCTCCATCGTCATGCTGCTCGTGGTCATGGAGTGGGCACCACTGGATTCTTGAACGGTTCGGCCCGCTGAGCGGGCTGTAAATGCCCACGCACTTCTCTGCTGCTTTACAACAGATCCATCTGTATAGATGAGCACTTCGGGGCTATCTGAGTGATCATAGATGAGCGCGTTAACCTCTGCATTGACAGCGGCAGGGTTCTGCTCTCTGCACCGTCTGTCGAGTGTGATAATGCAGGAGAAGGTACACTTAAAAGCTGGAGGCACCGGCACCCATTCCTTGCCGGGGTTGATACTGGTAAGACTGCAGACCTGTCCGACGACATCTTCCGCCCGACCCATCCATGATTTGCCCCTCTTTAGCCTGTCACCCTTTTCTCTGAATACAGCGTCATGCAGAGGGTGCTGCTCATCTGCACTTATTTTTAAGTATGCACGAGCTCTCCAGATCTTGATCCTGTGTTCCATTGTCGGGAAGTCAAGGAGGTATCTCATTGCTACACAGCTGGTGTCTCTCGTGCAGCCCAAAATGATGCGCATGGCTTCGTTTTGTACCTTTTCAAGTCTTCCAATCTGTGTAGGGCTGACAGTGAGGATGGAGGGGGACATGATTGATACAGGCATTGATAATGCACATTGGGAGCACGTCGTCGCTGAACGTGTTGCATGGAGGGCAACTATCAGAAATGGAATAAAGACAAAGGAGAAAATGATTGCAGATAAAGCACACACAGAGCGTGAGAGACGTAAGATGGCGCACAATGGTGGAAATGACCATGTTTTCACATGCATCTACTGTGGGCAAACATTTGCAGCAAGAATTGGCCTTACCAGCCACACTCGCCACCGCCATGGATCGTAGTTATTAAGCCTTTTTGAAGCACAATGTACCAAACTATCATCTGTCAAGACGGAAAGGTGCCAATGTAAGGTGCCAATGTGATCAAACACTGCGTTTATCATTATAATTATAATAATGCAGCTTGACCGAAATTTTTGTTTATATCCTGTTTTTGTGAAGATATTTCTCATTCGTTGGAACTTCAGAAGAACATACAGAATTAGAAGTGTGCAAATCCAGAACTGAGCCGGGCCATTGTCGATCAATTAAAAAATTGGGCTGGGCCATAGTGGATTAAATGGAAAGACACATGAACTTCAGGAGAACATGTAGACACCACAAGAGTGCAGACTGAACACTCAGATAGGCCTTTCTATACTTATTTTAATATATATATATATATGTTCTCTCATTTTTGCTGCAGCAGACGAAGTTAATAATGAAGAAGGAGGGCAAGAAATAGAAGAAGAAGAAGAAGAAGAAAAGAAGAAGAAGAAGAAGAAGAAGAAGAAGAAGAAGAAGAAGAAGAAGAAGAAGAAAAGAAGAAGAAGAAGAAGAAGAAGAAGAAGAAGAAGAAGAAGAAGAAGAAGAAGAAGAAGAAGAAGAAAAACCCTCATCAGATGGTAAAGCACATGGTGATGATGATTATTACCTTTATACTTGTATGCTTTCTTGTAGTGATTAGAAATGCTTTCTGGCAATTCCTTGAAGTGCTCATCTTGAAACCGATCAGGCATCTGGGTCGCGTTGACTCCATAAAATGTGTCTTGTTCGTCTTGCTTCAAGTCAATCTGTCGTATTATGTTGGCTGGACGGAGACAGTTGCAGTCAGTGGAGATTGTCTAACAAGAGCTTTCACAGAAATACCAGCCATTCCGATAAATATGTACACCAGATGTCTTTAGTCAACGCCACCATCGCCAGCACAACTACAACAATCAAGATTACCGACAACACCACCGTCTTTCACCAAAACCACTATCACCACCTTCACCAACACCGCCGCCCTCACCACTACCACCATCTCCACACTCACCAACATAACCACAACCGTCAAGATACCGCCGCCTTCACCATCACCACCATCACCACACTCACCAATATCACCACTACGATCAAGACACCACCGCCTTCACCAAAACTACCATTATAACTATCACCATCGTTATTGTCGGATATGTAGAGATTGTTGGCTCAACCCCAAAGAGGGAAAGGATACAAAGTCCTTTTTCCCAATGTGATCCTGCCCGTTTTACTAATTTAGCTGTGCTGACTCACTTGTTTGAGACCAGAAATAGAGTTTTAGAGAACCAAGGGATCCCTTCAGGAAATAACTGAACATGTTTTTACTGAGTATCCAAAATATCCCTTTAAATGGTTCCTTGCCTCTCCTCTACCAACTAAATAAGTCTATCTAAGAGTAGTTTAAACTACAACAATTTGACTTTGACAAGTAAAAATTACAATCATGAGAGGAAATGACATCCTTATTTTTCATCATTTATTAACTATATATTGAGTAATAAACAGAAATGTTTGAAACAACTAATTACAAATGCATCAATTACATCCATGAAAAATCAGAAATCATGTACATCCAGATTTTTACACATAGTTTCCACAGCGACTCCCCTCCTCACATAGCATTGAGATTACAGGTAAATTAGTCGTTACTTTTCCTGCAGATCTTCTGTGGTAGAAATCTGAAAAAGAAATGTTTCCTGCCTCCTTTGTCTTGACTTGTGGGTTGTTGATTCTTGCTTCAAACTATCACTGTGTTTTATGTCCCTCTTCAGTGTGTTATTTCTTCCCGGTTTGTAGGATATTCTAAGTGGCTCTAGATTTCCATGTTTGGTAGGTAAGTCATGTTTATAGAAATGTTACCTCTCCTAAATCAACTGGAACTTTCGCAGGTGGATTTGGTTCTGCCCTACTCTATCACAGAGCAATTAGCAAAGCTGCTGCTATCACTAAAGAGCTACTTTCAGTCGAGCTTTTGCCTTCACAAAGTCCTGCATTCAATCTAGTCAGATCTGGATCTAGCGGTCATGAATCACTCTCTGAAATTCCAGCATCAGTCATAACTCTAATTATATCATCAATATGAACATAAGAAATTAAATGCTGTATCTTTCAAGAAAAACACAAGTGGAATAAATAAAATGAATCTTGTTCTTAGAGAAAATAGACATAGAAGAAAGATAGTCTTGGTGTTCTCAATTAGTTATCACCCACATAGTTGTTTGTTCTCCCTCCAATCTTCCACTATCAGGCGTTCAAGGTTTAACTAGCAGATGTGCAGTTTCATCTTCATCTATGCTTGTCCTTCAGGTCTATAGTTTAAGTAATACCTTGATTGATTTGGAATTTGACCATTCTCTTCTGTACCTAGTTTAGTTCTCTACATCTTTTTCTATTCAAGAAAAAGGGTCTCATACATTATGGTTTTGCAAATAATTTCCCATTGCAATGAATATTTGCTTATAAACAATATAAGTACATCATGGAATCAATTCTTGTATAGTATTCAGGTGATTCTTTTCTAATCCAAAGTTTTTCGGCGAGTATATTCTCAACAATGGTTGCGGTCATCCGGCCAGTATGGCCACTGCCATAGAGGAAAGCAACGGCAAACTACCTCTTTGAAAGTGCCTAGTACATTATGATTCGCTTAAACACTGATAATCGCAAGACAAGGACAGAGACATTAAAATTAGCAACATGGAACGTTAGGACGTTAAACGACGACGGAAAATTAGAGAACATAAAACAAAAATACAAAGAGAAAAAATTAATATTTTAGGGATGTGCGAAACGAGATGGACAGGAGCGGGCATCAAGATAGATGAAGATTTTAAGATTATTTATTCTGGAGGTGAAGATCGACAAAGGAGAGTGGCAATAATTTTGGACCGGAAAACATCAAAATCTATTCAAGGATATTGGGCCGTGTCGGACAGAGTTCTACTAGTTAAATTAAGTGGCAGGCCTTTTAGCATAAATATTATTCAAGTATATGCCCCAACAGGAGAATCCAGTGAAGATAGTGTAGAAGAATTTTATAATGACATAGAGTTTGCCTTAAAGAAATGTAAAAATTCATAAATAAACATCATAATAGGGGACTTCAATGCAAAAGTAGGAAATCAAGGAGATAGATACACAGTAGGAAACTATGGTTTAGGAGAGAGAAATGAAAGAGGATACAGACTCGTAGAGTGGGCTAAAGAAAAGGAAATGATTGTAGGAAACACCTGGTTTAAGCAACACCCTAGAAGATTATGGACATGGAGGAGTCCTGATAGCAGGATCAGAAACCAGATTGACTACATTCTGATTAGCAAAAGATTTAGAAACGCACTAACAGTAGCAAAAACAGTTCCCAGTGCTGATTGTTATAGTGACCACAGACTACTCACAGGAACATTGAGGATAAAGCTGAAGAAAGTCAAGCGTATAACAGGAAACACTAAATATGATTTGTGTACATTGAGTAATGACAAGGAAATACAAAACAAATTTAACATAGAAGTACAGAACAGATTTGATATATTGTCTGATCTAGAGATATTATTCCAGGATGTGAATGATCAATGGGAAATTTTAAAGAATTCAATCAATTTGGCTGCAGACACAACTATTCCAAAATTAAATAAGGTGGGTCGTAAGAAATGGATGACTGAAGAAATTTTACACCTAATGTAAACAAGAAGACTCAACAAAAATAATCCTGCAGAATATGAAGAAATTCACAGACAAGTCAGAATATTATGTAGGAAGGAAAAAGAATCATGGCTTGAGGATAATAATAATAATAATAATAATAATAAGTCTTTATATTCAAAGGGTTAAGAATTGGGCACGCAGGCCCGTCTGACATTCTGCCCTTCTTCTCTATTTCCTCTCATACATTCTTTCATTCAACATCACTTATGAAGGAACTTTTGACAACAGAAGAACATTAAAACGCATGAAAAATAATCAATAACAAATGACTCACTGAGGCAGTGTTTAACATGGGCATTATAAATACCTAAGGAGGGTGTAACGTGCCATACATAAGGGAATGTTTTTTGGCTAGTTGTCGTTTGAGATAAGTTACCATTATTGTCTTTTTTGTGTTGTTTGTTATGGGGGCATGTAGTCTGTACTAAGGTAGTGTTCAAACAGGTTGCGAATGTATGTATCATGATTGGTGGTGTCTTTGATTTCTTGTGGAAGATTGTTCCACAACTGAGCGGCAGAGTATGCTAAGCTTGTTTTAAATAAGTCTATCCTAGGTTTAGGGACATGAAGTATATTTAGTCGTTCGCTATGTCTAGCGTTATATTTAAACAATGGCCAAAGGTAGCTTGGAGCATTTTGAAATAGGATTTTGTGAATTAGTGTGGTCTTATTAAAAAGCAGGCGCTTGTGGAGTGGCAGTAACCGGAGACGTTTATATAGGTTAGAATTGTCGGTAAGCTTTTCACCATTAATTAAACGCACTGCCCTTTTCTGGAGTGAATATAGGCGTTTTGTTATTGATTTGGAGCATCCATCCCAGACTGTGGAGCAGTAATCAATATGTGTTTGTATATGAGAAGTATAGAATATCTTTCTTGTGTTTTCGTCAAGGAAATTTTTAATTTTGGCAAGTTGGTATACTTTTTTGGCTATTTGTTTAACTAGAGCATGAACATGTGAGTTAAAAGTTAGATTTTGATCTATGATAACACCCAGTGTCTTGTGCTCGGTGACACTTTCTACAGGCGTGCTGCCAATGTGCAGCTGAAGAGTTCTCTGCGAGTTTAGAGTGTGAAGTCTTTGCCTGGTTCCTATTAACATAGACTTTGTTTTAGTAATGTTAATTTGCATGCGGTTTGCATGACTCCAGTTAACTACACTATTTATTTCCTGTTGCAAGGATAATTCTAGCACATTACGATCAACAGCGTTTGTATATACTGTGCAGTCATCAGCAAATAGATCGCAGGACGACGACAGATTTAATGGAAGATCATTTATATAAATGGCAAATAATAGAGGGCCAAGAATAGACCCCCGAGGTACTCCAATATTAATGGTAATGGCTTGAGATAAAACTTTATTGTGTGATACTACTTGCTTTCTGTCTAATAAGAATGATTTTATTAATGTCACTATATTAAAACTTACTTTCATTGTTTCTAGTTTTTTAATTAGAATAGTATGATCTATCATATCGAATGCTTTCCTAAAGTCTATAAACACCGCTCCACATAGAGTATTGTTGTTAATATTTTGATGCCAGTTTTCTATCATGTTTGTTAGTGCCGTATGGCAAGAATATTTTGGCCGAAATCCTGACTGACTGTCAACTATCAGTTTATGGCGAACTAAGTGATCTAGTGTTGTTTTGTGGATGTGCTTTTCTAGCGGTTTGGATAATGAGGATAATATGGAAATTGGTCTATAATTACTCATGAGACGATCGTCTAGAGGACCAGCTTTTAAATGAGGATACACTTTAGCGATTTTAAAGGCTGATGGGAAGTGACCTCTGGTTAGACATTGATTATATATAAAACTTAGTGACTCGCAGATCGCCGGTGCAGCATGGCGAAGGATCCGACTACTAATTCCATCTAGTCCTGATCAGTTATTGTTTTTTAGATTACGGAGATGAGTAAATACTTCAGTTGTCGTCATTAGCGGTATGTTGGAGGAAATGTGTCTATAGCATTTGTTCTCACAGAATGATGATAATAAAGATATGTCATGAGGCGCATCTGGTATTGCAGCCTTCAGTTGGTTTATGTCGGACTGAAAGTATCTACTGAATTGATCACATGTAACCTGATTTGATGGTAATGATTGTGATGATTTGTGTTTGTTTGTCAAGGTATTAATTGCTTTCCATATATCTTTAGTGTTGGTTTTATCTATTACTATGTTCTTAAAATAGTTTTTCTTTTCCTTCCGAATAACATATTGAACTTTGTTTCTCAGACTACGGTACATAGTTAGATCTCTATTTTTGTGAGCCCTGTCGCGATCTCTCATAAGTTCAACTACCTCCTGTGTGATCCACGGGGGCTTTGTGCGATGTTTAACACGAACTTCCTTAAATGGAACATGTCTGGGTCAGGAAGCTGGTAAACATAATCTAGAGATGAGTTGACCAAATCTTGTAAGAAGACGTCTCGATTGAAATTTTTGTAATTTCTATATTTTATGCTTATATGTTTGTGTTTGGGAGTTTTGGTGCCCCTTTTCGACCACGTGCAACATACTGGATAGTGATCGCTCATTGCATTGATAGGTACACTACATTCTGTGATGTTATCAGCACACGTAGTATAAATATGATCTATAAGTGTTGCAGATGATTTAGTGATTCTAGTGGCTTGTTTGACTAACTGTTGGAAATTATATGACTCTATTATGTTTTCCCATGTTTTGTTTGATTTGTTAGCGTCTATGTTGAAGTCACCTAGCAATATTATTTCCCTAGCATTACTAAAGACTACATCCATCATAGTGGTGAATTTTTCATACCAGATATTTCCTGCACTGGGGTTTCGATAAAGATAGCCAACTACTATCGGTATGCAATTTTGAAGTTTAACCTCTATCCATACACACTCAATCTCACAGGTTTCAAAGTCTAGCCTGCGGTGGGCGTTAAGCGAGTTGGAAATATAAACTGCAATACCCGTCTCTTGTTTCTGATAGGGATCTCTTCTAATGGTTTTAAACCTCTGATAGCGATGTCATCATCTGATATGTTGCCATTTAATCGACTTTCGCTAACGCCAAACATGTGAAAATTTTGATTAAGTATAAGTGATAGTTCGGGCAGCTTCCCTAATAGATGGCATATGTTTACATGCCCGATTCTGAGCCCATTATTCCTGAGCCAGTGTTCGTACTTATTAGACATTTCAACAATGCGTAATCACAAGTTTAAAAGCAAAACACACACACACAAAGTGAATACAACTTACGTCCCTTATTACAAAAACACACTCTAAAGTACAGAGAAACAGTAATATCTCTGTAAATATATAAAAATACGTACACAGATCCGTAAGGAAGAGCAGCGAAGACCCCCTCACTAAAGTGCTTAGAAATTGAAAAACAACACAACAGTCAAAATACCAAATTAGTGCACAAAAGAATTCAGGAACTTACTAATAAAAGAACAAGTACACCAACAGGCTGTCTAAAAACTAAAGATGGCAAAATCATAATAGAAAAAGATCAGATTCTACATGTATGGACAGATTATGTGAAAAACCTGTATAATAATAACAGAGAGGAGCAGTATGATATTAGATTTAATAATGAAGGACCACCAATTTTAAAGATTGAGGTTCAAAATGTTCTTAAGCATATGAAAGCTGGCAAGGCCCCCGGTGCAGATAACATCACAACAGAAGTGATTAAAGCTTTAGAAGAATTTGGACTAGAGCAAGTCACCAGACTGCTGAACACATTATATGATACTGGAGATATACCTTCTGAATTATGTAATTCTGTATTTATTGCAATCCCAAAGAAATCAGGAACCTTGGGATGTGATCAACATAGAACAATTAGTATAATGAGTCACATCACAAAGATTTTGTTACGAATTATCATGCAAAGAGTGAGGAAGAAAATACAACCTGAAATAGGGGAAGAACAATGTGGGTTTGTAGAAGGAAAGGGTACAGTAAATGCTGTGTATATGCTGCGAACAGTTATTGAACGTTGTCACAATGTGGATGATGATAAAGTGACAGATGGAGTGGCTATAGTTGTGTCTAGGGTATGTCCGTGTTAATGTTATGTTGAACAACTGATTAACCACGATGCATCAGAACCAAAACCCAGAATGCGCACACAATACTTTAATTTGAACATCTGGATACAACATTATTCCGCAGGAACGTTCATTGTATGTGTGTGTATATATATATATATATATATATATATATATATATATATATATATATATATATATATATATATATATATATATATATATATATATATATATCCATACATTGCATAGGCACAGGCACTGTACACGTAATCCCAAACACTCACGCTGCTGACACTTAGGCTCAGTCTTTAATACTTCGCCTCTGAATTACTTTCCCCGAAACACACAGCATGGAGTTCTCTATTTAACTCCGTCACTATTCGAATTACTCCGACAGCTGACATACAATGGTCGAGTCTCCACACTCGACTCCCTGAAAACATCCGACCCTCTCAGGATCTTCACTTCAACTGCCCCCTACAATGTTTTCCACTGTCTTTTAACCCTTCTATGACCCCCTCACAATGCTCCACACAAACACTACCTCATCGCTCAAAATGTCTGCCCCTTCTTGCAGCCCCTCTGCCTTTCACCCTTCCTCGTTTATCTTCTTATATTATCTTTCCGGTGAATGCCCTTTCATCTCGTGAACTGTTTATATTGTACGGTCACTCACCTTAATGTCAATTAACTCAGGCATGTGTCAAACGTGCTATAGCAGTAAACAAGTATATATATCTTTGCTTTATTGACTACACAAAGGCTTTTGATAGAGTTAGACATGTCAACATGGTGGATATGCTTGCAGATCTACAAATTGATGGGAAAGACATTAGACTTATAAAAAACATATATTGGAAACAACAAGCTGCCATAAGGATTGATAATGAAGTGGGACAATATCAACCTATTAAGAGAGGTGTTAGGCACGGATGTGTAATGTCTCCAGATCTTTTTTCCCTATACAGTGAAAATATTTTCAGAAATGTAGAAGACATAAATGGAATCAGCATTGGAGGACGAAACATAAATAACATTAGATATGCAGATGATACAGTATTGCTTGCAGACAATGCACAGGATCTGCAACAATTACTAGACGCGGTTGTTGTCCACAGTGCGCAGCTGGGGTTGGAATTAAATTATAAGAAGACACAGGTTATGGTCGTCACTAGGAAGAACGAAGTACCACAATGTAATATACAAGTAAATGGGGATATTCTTCAACAAGTGAATCGGTACAATTATCTCGGAACGACTGTTCCGAGATAATTGTACCGATTCACTTGTTGAAGAATATCCCCATTTACTTGTATATTACATCTGATGGGACATCTGATGGGATATGCCTTGAAGAGATTAGAACAAGAATCGCCATGGCGAAGGTAGCCTTTAGCAAGATGAACAATATTCTGACCAATACACAGATGTCAATTGAAACGAGAAAGAGAGTGTTGAGGCGATACATAGAGCCTGTTCTTTTGCATGGATGTGAAACTTGGACAATGTGCAGTCAAGCTGAAAAACATCTGATGGCTGCAAAAATGTGGTTTCTGAGGAAAATACAAAGAATACCATGGGCAGTTAGAAAAACCAATGACCAAGTACTACAGGAGACAAATGAAAATCGTAGATTGATTCGAGAAATTAGACGTAGACAGTCAAAACTTTTTGGACATGTTATGAGAAGAAATGAACTGGAGAACTTAATGACAACTGGCAAGATCGACGGGAACAGACCAAGAGGAAGACCGAGAGGAAGATATCTGGATGGCTTGGCCACATGGCATGGACGAGACAGGAATACTGAGCTGATCCACGACTCTGGTGATCGAGTGAAATGGCGAGTCATGACCCCCCACGCTTTCCGGCATGGCACATGATTGATTGATTGATATTCTCTCCTCTTCAGCGTGTATATACTAAGATTGTACTTAATGCATCATCATCATCATCATCATCATCATCATCATCATCATCATCATCATCATCATCATCATCATCATCATCATCATCATCATCATCATTGCCAGGGTCTTAAACCTGGCTCGTTGGACCTAACATATGTGAGACAAGTACAAGTACAAAGTGATTGGACTTGACACACAATGACACGAAGTTCAATGGATTTATTGACAATTCACATGCAAGACAATCTAGTTTGGCATGTGATGATCATTACTATACATATACAATACATCAGTACACTTACAGACAAAACCTACAGCATCACAGTCTATCTCACAAGATATACAAGCACTCGACTTTCGGGCACAGAAACGATACGAAGCCTTTCTCAACCCACACGTCTTGTCATGTCCGAGTTCCCAAGCAGTCTGCCGGTTTCCTAACACAGTGCTTGCCCTGTGGACTGGCTTCACGAGGACAGCGTGCGTCTTGCTTTGTCCTTGCCTGACCGCTGACGATCGCGTCAGCCAGCAACCTTTGGGCAGGTAACTGGTACTCGCCTGGCAGCCGTAACGATGTTACTGCATCCCGGCTGGAGACTATTCGCCTGGCGGGCGTAACGATGTTCCTGCATCTCGGTTGGAGACATAGAGATTCTGACAATCGTCGTCGTCGTCGTCATCGTCATCATCATCATCATCATCATCATCATCATCATCATCATCATCATCATCATCATCATCATCATCATCATCATCATCACCACCACCACCACCACCACCACCACCACCACCACCACCACCACCACCACCACCACCACCACCACCATCATCATCATCATCATCATCATCATCATCATCATCATCATCATCATCATCATCATCATCATCATCATCATCATTATCATCATCATCATCATGGTTTCTTTTTATCATTGTCATGGTTTCATTATATCATTGTCATTACAATCATGATCAATATATCATTATCATCATCCTGACATTAGAAATGTTGTAACATGAAATACAAAGAGGGATATTGCTTAAGATCCAACACCAGATGCTTGCATTATGAGTAATGTAGTATGGGTTGCGTCGTGCTTAGAGCACAAAAGATGATAGTAACATGAATGATATTTTATACGAAGGGTTGTTATGCGTCGGAGTGTACTAAATTAAGAATAAGAGTATGCGTTATGCCGAACAAGTTCTCTTGTGATAGACATGACATTCCACATTAAAACTGCCTGCTATCATGAGATTGACTGTTAGCTCATACTCCCTCCTTTCCAGCATTAACTTCTCTTCACTCATACTCCTCATTCATCAAACATAACATTTATAGGTGCATGGATGATCATAAGGAATCGTTCATCAAACATGATTCATACTTGCATGTAAGGTGAGTAATTATGCTTATGTGATTTCCCAATGACAACTTAACATGTTTAACATCATTGATATCACAATGAAATCTCTCATTTTACAATCATTCATCAGACACATCATATATGTAGGAATGACAATTAGTATACGTCTGTGCTTTACACATGATAAATTCACAGATTTAACAACAATTACATTACATTAGAAACTCATTCATGCTCATCCTCATCCTTCATCAGAAATTATAATATTTCCTGGATGATAAATAGTCATACTAATGTGTTGTTACAAATAATACATTCACATCTGTTTAACAATAATGAAATCACACATGAGTCCTCATAGACATGTTCTCAGCAATGACATAGATTTATGTGATCATTAGACATAATTATGAGATTCTAAAAGGATACTTCTCCCTGTGTAGCAATAATGACACTATACATGGATTCCCCCCCCCCCCCGGCTCTCATAGAATTATGTGATATACTCAATCCACATTCAGGCATTATGAATCTTATCCATTCTAACATGCCTGTTGACTAAGTATTATTGTGTGGCACAAATATTAATTCCATATGTTTACATAATTTAAAATACATTTGACTCACCACATGGGTGCTTTAATTCAACAGACAAAATTAGGATCACTATAGGACTCTATTTGGTTCTCATGTGTTCATGAAATACAAGAAAACTACTTGTTTGTCCATGTGCTCATGTCAAAAATAAATCTACTGACTAATGTGCTCATGTAATTACAAACTCTTTACTATTACACATTACACTAATTTCTCTATCTAAACTAGTTTTAAATCTTAAGTCACTCACCACTCTAAATCACTGCTGATTTACCTACTTAAGAAATAAATGTACAACGTGGACTAATGCTTATACATTAAACCAGTTGTTTACTTGGAAGAAAAATAAATCTCACTATGATTATTCTTAATGGACAGTTTACCCACAGGCTATGAGAACTGAATATATTATTTAGTTCTCACTAAATTAATTTCTTAATAACTTAACCACATGGTTTTACAATACTGACTTACCACTTTGCTTCTGGGAAACAGACTCACAAACTAATCTAAAATTTAAAATAAATATCCTATTTAACTTCATCCAAATAGGATGGCTTCCAACACTTCGGCGACAGATTTCCGAATCTGGATGCAATGTTGTAGGCTGATGTTTCCTATCTTCATTTAAAATACTTATATTTAAATATTATGTTTAGGCATATTTCATCACTCCGTCCGCTATCTCAGATCTTCTCCTCGCCTTGTGCTGGGTTGGTTAACAAACAGACAGTTTCATTGCCGGCATGCGGTATTTATTTAGTTTAGTTGTGTTCCGGTGGTGACGTCACAATGAGTCGATGAAAATGTAGGATTTATCGCAGAGGGGAACAAACTAGCCCTGATGCCGTGTCAAACTTTAATTGTCGACGGAAAATATTTACAGCATGTTACGCTTGTGAAAATAAAATATATCACAGTTATCACCATCACAACTTTCGCCAACATCACCAACGCAACTACTACCATCAAGATCATCTCCAACACCATAATCTTCACCATCACCATCACTATCATCATCATCACAAACACAACTATCACTCTCACTACCATCTCCAACAACGCGCCCTCACCATCACCTCAAATCACATCACCTTCACAGTCATCAATATCACTGTTATCAGCATCTATACCACTATTATCACCAACATTATCATCATTATTATCCCCTTTTACAACACCCACCACTGTCATCGGCATCTTTACATTCGTAACCACCGCTACCACCAGCACCATTAATATCATTATCACCATCGTCATTATCATCGACAATATCACAACCACAAACAATCTCACTAATATTACCATGATCATTATCATAAACACCACAATAATTATCATAGACGTAGTAGTAGTAGTAGTAGTAGTAGTAGTAGTAGTAGTAGTAGTAGTAGTAGTAGTAGTAGTAGTAGTAGTAGTAGTAGTAGTAGTAGTAGTAGTAGTAGTAATAGTAGAAGAAGAAGAAGAAGAAGAAGAAGTAGTAGTAGTAGTAGTAGTAGTAGTAGTAGTAGTAGTAGTAGTAGTAGTAGTAGTAGTAGTAGTAGTAGTAGTAGTAGTAGTAGATGAAGAAGAAGAAGAAGAAGAAGAAGAAGAAGAAGAGAGAAGAAGAAGAAGAAGAAGAAGAAGAAGAAGAAGAAGAAGAAGAAGAAGAAGAACAAAAAAGAACAAGAAGAACAAGAAGAACAAGAAGAAGCCGACCTGTCTGTGCGCCTTCATCCCTAACCACACCCATTAACAGAGCCTCGGTGTTCACAGTCCCGGTCTGTTCCCGAGCCAGGCCATCCAGCAGCTGGAGCGGGCGATCACCAAGGAAGAACCCGTCCACAGTTACTGAAAAGGTGTAGATACCTTCGCCATGCTGAAAGTGTGTCAGACATACAAGGCATGTTCAGAATTTCTATTGCATGGGTGTGTTTGTGCGTCTTTATGTGTGTGTGTGTGTGTGTGTGTTTGTGTGTGTGTGTGTGTGATGTTATGTTGTGTATGTGTGTGTGTGTGATGTTATGTTGTGTATGTGTGTGTATGATTATGTATACTTGTGTTTAAGTGTGTGTGTGTGTGTGTGTGTGTGTGTGTGTTTGTTAAAACCAGAACTTCTACCAGAGGATCTGGCCAACACTCAAAACTCCGAGGAAAGGCCAGACGGACACATAATCAGACCGCAACGGGTACCATTAGTATAAGAACTCTTCGCTGGCTGTTGCAGATGAGGACAGAGCAAGTATGGGAGTTTTCCCAGTGCTATGATGTCGCTTCTTGGCTCAACTCAAGTCAATTCAACTCAACTTAGAACTTCTTTTATTTCTAGATGTATTTATATCGGTATAATGGTCACGTGTGTACTTTCCTCAATAGCGCGCCATCTATTGGTTTCAGACCACGTTATTTATAGAGCTAATGTGTTTCGTGTGTTGTTTAACTCACAACGGGAACGAATTTTTAAATTCGCTGAAGCAGTTGTTATTCGTAAGGCCAAGCAATTGTTGTATAAACAAAAAGGAACTACAGTCAGTCTAAAACTACCGTGGTAGACAATTTAAATTACCGTTAAGGGTATGTATGCTGTATAGTTAATTAGTTAGTCGGAATTACAACTTCACGGCAAAGGGTCGTCCTCATAATGCTCCGTTCCTGTGACAGTGGATATCAAACAAAATAAGATGTGGCTGCATTTATTTACGTTATG
Organism: Cepaea hortensis; assembly: GCA_963921405.1. Lineage (NCBI taxonomy): Eukaryota > Metazoa > Mollusca > Gastropoda > Stylommatophora > Helicidae > Cepaea > Cepaea hortensis. The sequence goes on along the minus strand of OY992885.1, from coordinate 103,126,229 downwards.
GGGTAGCCTACCCAAAGAACAACTCTTTCTTGTCCTCCTCTCACGACATAATTCCAGGGACATCTAAAAAGACAATTGAAGACAGAGATGAACTATATTGATAAGACAATTAAAGACAGAGATGAACTATATTGAGAAGACAATTAAAGACAGAGATGAACTATATTGAGATGGCAGTTAAAGACAGAGTTGAGTTGAGCTGAGTTGAGTTAAGAACCGACATCACTGCACTCAGGACATTCCCATACGTGCTCCGTCCCCTCGTTCAACAGCCAGCGAGGAGTCATACTACTAATCGTTCCCAGCGCTATCTGATTAAAAGTACACCTGGTCTTCCCTCACAGTTTTGAGATTCTTCCAGAACCCCTGCCGATCCCCCGCAATCTCAGACAGAGATGAACTATATAGAGAAGACAATTAAGAAAATTAAAGACAGAGATGAACTATATGGAGAAGACAATTAAAGACAGGTGAACTACATGGATAAGACAATTAAAGACAGAGATGAACTATATGGAGAAGACAATTAAAGACAGAGATGAACTATATGGAGGAGACAATTAAAGACAGAGATGAACTATATGGATAAGACAATTAAAGACAGGTGAACTATATGGAGAAGACAATTAAAGACAGAGATGAACTATATGGAGAAGACAATTAAAGACAGAGATGAACTATATGGATAAGACAATTAAAGACAGGTGAACTATATGGAGAAGACAATTAAAGACAGAGATGAAATATATGGATAAGACAATTAAAGATGAACTATATGGATAAGACAAGTAAAGACAGGTGAACTATATGGAGAAGACAATTAAAGACAGAGATGAACTATATGGATAAGACAATTAAAGACAGGTGAACTATATGGAGACGACAATTAAAGACAGAGAAGAACAATATAGAGAAGACAATTAAAGACAGAGATGAACTAAATAGAGAAGACAATTAAAGACAGAGATTAACTATATGGAGAAGACAATTAAAGTCAGAGATGAACTATATGGATAAGACAATTAAAGGCAGATGAACTATATGGAGAAGACATAGAAAGACAGAGATGAACTATATGGAGAAGACAATTAAAGACATGTGAACTACATTGATAAGACAATTAAAGACAGAGATGAACTATATGAAGAAGACAATTAAAGACAGAGATGAACTATATGGAGAAAACAATTAAAGAAAGAGATGAACTATATGGAGAAGACAATTAAAGATAGGTGAACTAAATGGAGAAGACAATTAAAGACAGAGATGAACTATATGGATAAGACAATTAAAGACAGGTGAACTATATGGAGACGACAATTAAAGACAGAGAAGAGCTATATAGAGAAGACAATTAAAGACAGAGATGAACTATATAGAGGAGACAATTAAAGACAGAGATGAACTATATGGAGAAGACAATTAAAGACAGAGATGAACTATATGGAGAAGACATATAAAGACAGAGATGAACTATATGGATAAGACAATTAAAGACAGATGAACTATATGAATAAGACAATTAAAGACAGGTGAACTATATGGATAAGACAATTAAAGACAGAGATGAACTATATGGATAAGACAATTAAAGACAGGTGAACTATATGGAGAAGACATATAAAGACAGAGATGAACTATATGGATAAGACAAAGGAAAGATAAAAGAAAAAAAAAACACACACATACGAACTGTCCCTATGCCATGTGTTTTTGCCCCACATGGCATAGGGACAGTTCGTGTGTGTGTGTTTTTTTCTTTTTCTCTTTGTTTGCTGTATTTCGTTGTGTCCTTGACAAAGATTCTGAGAATCGAAACGTCGGTAGTCCTGTGTGCCGTATTGTACACGTTTGTGTGTAGTTTA